>NW_010577121.1:131396-144318 GCF_000705375.1 Tinamus guttatus | reverse complement strand
CTTGGGTTCTGTAGGGTTATTTTAACGGTGGAAGTATCAATTCATTTAAGGACCATAAAAGTTGCCCTGATCTGTGCCTTCTTCTCATTAAATTGCAGTTAACACCATTAAAGTGAAACATAGATGTTTATGGCTTCAGTACTGCCATCCTGGCTTTAATGAGTTCCCAAAATCAGAGGAAATGCACACCTTTATTACTTGTAGGTATTAAAAGCAGGAAAACTTGATGTATAAATACAAATTCATTATCTTTCATCTAGATACACTGAAAGTATGGTGCTTGCAAGAATACATACCAGATCTACAATCAATATCTTGCCTATATTTAGCTTGTCTCTCAAGTATTTGGCAGTAATTGCAATCGAATTAAAAAAGCAGAACCCCCTGTGGAATAGAGAAGAAGAGAAATAAGAAAGCAAATCAGTCAGGAAAACAGTTATAAATAATGTTCAGAGCATTTAAAAAAATGCTATATGATCTCTGAGGCCATAAATCTGCTTCTGGGAGTACCTAGAAAGCCTTTTCAGTCATCTGCTAACAATTACAGTTCTTCAGAGACAGGCACAATGCAGGTGATTGCCAGTAACCTTAGTGCTCCAAGATGGGCAATATTCCCTGGTACTTACATGGCTGTTGATTCTTCAGCATGATGGCCTGGGGGCCTTACAACAGCAAAACCATTCTGTAAGAACAAGATAGCCTTTCAATTATCAGCTTTGGAGAAGGAAAAAAAAAAGAAAAAAAGACTTGACTTGGTGCAAAACAGAGCAGCAGGCAGACAGGATTGAAATCTATTAGTGGCTCTTGGGCACATTTTTCTGTCCAATCACTCTTTTATATTTTTAGTAAAAATAATATATTTGAGAAAAATGACATATAATCTTATATAAATACACATGAACACACAGACACATGCACACGCATGCTCACACAACATGATCAAAAGGGGAGGGAAAGGCAGGAAGAGAAAGCTGTCATTATCAATTCTGCTGTCTGGAATTCACACTAAAAAGTGAACAGAGATCGCTGACTCGTTCTAAATTCATGTAGTCTAACAGTGCTTAAGCTACAGACACTTCAAACTAAAAGTAGCTTGAGGTATATATTTTAAATGTTTAGTCAGTATTGACCATACCTCTTGTATGGACTAAATGATAAATTCAGACGCACACATGCAATTCCTAAGAGTTGAATGAATATCCCATATTTCTACAGATCATAAATTAAACTAGGGAACATTTCAAGCTTCAAAATTTAATAGATTCCCTAAAGTCAATATCTCGCACACATTCTGGAGTTCTATAGAAATTTTCATAATGGGCAGCACTCAGATCAGTGAAGCTCAAGGAATTTTTTCCTATATATTCACTGAAGATAAAGCAAAAAATGAAGTCCTCCCCCTCCACAAAGTAAAAGGACGATGGGAAGGTAGCTTTGTTCAAAAGTGCAGGTTATTAAAAAACAATGTGCTGTAAGAGAGACAATATCCAACCCTGCTACAACAGTCATGCTCAGGAATAAGATAATTGAACCATTAAAGTTACTCTTTGTTTCAACTGCTCAGGACAGTTAGTTCTCTTTTGAATACAGCTATATCCTTCACACCAAATTAATAATAATTAACATATGCACAAGAAATTAGAATCTGTGCATGATTACATCAGCCAAGCAAACAAGAAATTAGAATCTGTGCATGATTACATCAGCCAAGCATCTTTTCAAGCTTCCTCACATAAATACCATTGAATATTGGAATATTCAATATTAATAATTATCAATATTATTTATTTAATGGATGTCTATAGTTCTATAAATCTGTGTCTGTGCTAGCACAATCATTACCTGTGTTGTTTATCTGGTACTTAGCCTAGCAAACGTACCAAGGTATCTCACGAAATCTACTGCTAAACACAATCCAAGTAAACAGCTGCAAAGTTTCATAAAGTCTTAGATAAGAATGTTTCCATCTATAGTAAACTCAAAATGTAGTGAAAAATGGAGTATATCTGTAAAAAGTAATTCTATTGATGGTCATTTAAAGAATTGGGGGATTTGACAACATCATGCATTAATGTCTATTACATGTCTACACTTCAAAGGAAAACTTAAGATAGAACAAGCATACACATTCGTATTTAGGAATTCATTCTTGGCTGAATATAAATTTCTGATAGATCAAATATCATCAAGTGAAAAACAAAACAAAACAAAAAAAAAGGAAAATAGTCGTGAAACCAATGGAAAAGATAGTTACAATTGCTGCTGCCCAAAAGTTCATCATGCTTTTTTATTTGCAAATTTTTGAAATCAGTTCTTGTGTTCTTCAAGAAAAACTGAGCCAGCGGTCTGTATGGGCTCAAAGCAAAGGCCAAGTGGAAAGAAACCTACATTTAACAAAACCAACAAAAAACAAGATTTTAGTCTTTTTATCTAGGGTATAGTGTTGGGGAAATCCTTCTTGATACAGGATTTTTGAACAGTAAAATTCTATACTAGTTATCTAAAATAATTCAACTGAATAGATTTGCTTTTTTCCCGCCCTATAGAGCACAGCGACCTAGGATTATATAAGACTCACGTCATTCTTGTGGACTGTGCTACTGAGAACCAAACCAGGCCTACACTCTCAGCTAAAATGTTATCCCTTAACCTTCTAGATATTTTTGAAGTTCCTTTTCACATGAAGTACCACTTAGACACTAAGTCTGTGATGCATTTTTTTTCTTCTAGCATTTATGAAATCATTAAATAAATGTATGTTGAGCAAAGAACAGATAAAGAAAGAAAAGAACACTCACACACAAGAGTATTACTGAAGACAGAATGTGAATTCATCTATTTAGGCAATATTTAAATACCAGACAGTGAGCTCGGAACAGTAGACAGAAAGGCAAAAATCTGCTTAAAAGACAGAAAGACTAACACAGGGCAATATGTTGAAAATGAAGCCAACACACATAAATTTAAAGTATTTTATACAGAACCTTATTTATACTAGGATACAGACATCTTTATATGTAAGATGGTATTTTAAACTGACTGACAGACATGAACACTAGAAGAAGGATTCATGTCTGTGTCATATGATTAGCTCTAGCTAAAATTTGAGGATAAAGAGTAAAGCCCCAATAGAGACATCCTATCACCTGGACATATTTGGACAATGAACAAAGAGAAATCTGCCCAAACTTTCAGTTTATAAGGAAAGTCCATTGCAAACAGACCCACTTAGATGGGTCTTAAATGGAAATTAAGAAAAAATACTATCATTCTTCCACAGTAAGGTAAGCATCTTCTTTCACGGCTCTAAATATATAGCTGAATGCTTGATTTCGAAAGAGCAGAGGCAGACGTCTCCTGCTGCAGTCTTCTTGTCTTTAGTGATTGCTTTCTCTAGCTGGGCTAGCAGATTCACTTACATCATATTTTGGCACCTACTTTACCCTGCCTTAACCTTTCCAAGCCAAGCAGTCAAGACAATACCATAATGCAGTTAGTTCCTCCAAGGTTAGGGACTGATCTCTGGTGTTTCTACCACATAACAAAATAAAACTAAATCTAGGTATTTTTTTTTTCTTGGAGCAAAATATGGTGGGCAAGGTGCAACCTCGCTCTGACCATCTCACAACAAGAGGAGTTTTCTTTGCCTACACTGCAAGCGGATCCAAAGAATTGAAGCCATTCTGGCACCTGAAGCCTCATTGAGAAGCAGCATATACTAACTTCAGCTCAGTGCTGGACTAATAAAATCATATGGCTTTTGGTTGACTCAGAGATGAATCACTGGACAGGTAATGCTTAAAAATAGTATTTTAGATACTTTCACTTTTATATTTTCACTGAGAATTCAAGATATTTCTTGCTGTCCTACACAGAGCAATACAGCCAATTTGTTCTTTAAAATGAATTCTACAGTTGCATTGCATGAAATTTCCTATTTTCAATATCCTCTTCAAAAAAAAAAAAAGTCCTTTTTTCTTCAGTCACCATCTTCTTCAGTCTTATTTTGACCAGTCTAAACAGCCAAAAAGTAAAGGTAAGGTCCAAGATCCCAATGAGGGTCTGTGAAGCTGAACTGGTGATGGGATTTGGCAGTGTTCCCTCTACCTGAGTTTTCATGGCAGTGAACCCCAGAAGGAGTTACTTACTGAAGCAGTGAAAGATTTAGGTTCAAATTCTTCTTTAGCCTGAGCTTCGATTTTTAATTATGGTTCCCTGAGCTGTTTCTATAAAATCAATACCTGGTCCAGGATGTAAATATAGAGATGCATATCACTGTGTTAGTGAGTTTTCTAACAGTAGGTCCAGAGTCATGTTTTTTTGTTTTTTTTTTTTTTTCAAACTAATGAATCTAACCTAATACGCAGACTAGCAGTCCTTCAAAGGAGGACAAGAAAAAGCATCACTGATTCTCTGATTTAAGATTTTACGTGGAATTTAAAAATGATTCCCTTCTATTCGAAAAGAGAATGAATTGAGGCTTATCTTGTATTATAAGTCCTGAAGTTACGAGAGTATGAGAGTATGCTCTTTATTCCAATTATTTAGAAGTTAGCAGGCACATATCTTTGAAAAATGTTTGTCAAAAATTTAGTGTGTGGAATGCAAGGTCTTCAGGAGAATGTTGTGTTCTGCATTAACTAATTGTAGGTGCACGGGTTGTTTAGGACAGCTTTCTCAGGAACCTCTTTTCAATTTATAGGGAGTTCAGGTACATAACTCAGGGTCTGAATTCCACTCTACAATACCATTTTGGGTCTATATCCCAAAGTCTCTGTTGTTGAAGTCTCTGTTTTCTACACATCTAAATATCTTAACCTATCAGACTTTTAGCTCTTAATGTTCTTGGACATTCACTTCTCTTCAATGGAAAAGTTTTATTTTTGCTTTAACGTGCACACACTCCAGAATCAGGAACAAGTAACTGAAGTTAATGCTACATTTCTTTGCAGACGCTGCTGTAGTTGACTGCAACAGTCTGCTTGGAAGTGGTACCCTGAAGAAGGCAACAGTATTCCTCTCCATGACATTTCTGCTGTGAGAAGATCCTGACCTATGCCACCCATCAGGGAGGGTAAGAAGAGTGAGTGGCATAAGGCTGAGACAGGGAACAGTTCGGGATAATTTTACAAGTCATGCTGCCAGAGCAAAAGCCAGGATCTGGCCCTAGGATCTGGTCCATGTATGCTGTGAGCAAGGTTCCATGATTTAACAGAGCCATAGTACTAGCATGTAGGTTTGCCAAGAAAACAATCATGGACGTGAGGAAATAGCATTTTGTCCAACAGAGAAAGCTAGTAGTGGCCAAGAGCAAACAAGATGGACATTAAACATTTAACTCTGTGATAAAAACGATGAGTTCCCTGCCTGCTTTCTTGGAGTTCTGAAAAGATACAACTCCAAGAAAATATACAAAAAAAATCTACCTATAATCTAGAATAAATATAAGTGTTTTTGCCCGTTCAGCCATATGTAGTGAAAAAAGGAGACAAACAGTTTTTAAAACAGTGGGGTCATGGAGGAAAGATGTGTACCACATATATAATTAAAGTTGTACTGCTATATGAAATAATAATAGTCATTCAGCTATAAATACAACCACAATTACTGGGATAAAGTATCTAAGAGATGGTTCCATACAAAATTTAGTGATTTTGTAACTTCGTAAAAGCAAAGAATATAAAGTGCTATCTAAAAGGTTGCTTGATAATTTGATAGATGGCTTTTATCAATCATATCTCCATTGTTAGCTAAATAAGCATGCATTTGTTACTCTTTCTTACATTGCTAAAATATGCTGTTCCTGGGCAGCGGGAGGAAATGCTTTTCTTGTGGCTGCTTTTATGGCAGTCTTTTGTGGCCTACTCTGCACAGAGTAGGGCACATCTGCACAGCTCTCCCTTTTGGATGGGAACCTGAGCTGTTCCTGGCAGTAACACTCATGCAGAATTTCATAAGGCAGAAGGAGAGTCTGGTAGGGCAGAGGGTGAGATAGGAAGCTTGAAACAGATAGGAGAAAATCTGCAGAAGTGCCACCCGGGAGGCACCTGAGCACGGGGCACTTCCCCAGAAAGGAGATGTTTCTAGGTACCCCTAGGAGCTGTGTGGGCTTTTCTGCCATTTGGGTAGGCACAGAAATTTGCTGCCCTGACACAAGACTGGTGGGAGGACACCATGGGACCAGGAGGCCCTTTTATTCTAGCTTTTGGAAGACACTTCATTATAGCTTTTGTTCTAGTAAAACTTAGCAGTAGAGCTATGAAAGATGACTAGGGAGGATTTTTATATAGAATTCTAGGCAAAAAAAAGAGCTTTATTTTGATTAAGCTAATTCTGCTTATTCATTAGATTAATACAACTTGCCTTATGATACTACTTTTATAGTCCTGTGTGACAAAGACCTTGAGAATAGTAATAAGTGCATTTCATATGATAATTTCAAGTTCAATCTAAGACAACCAGAAATCCCAAAAAGATGTCAGATTAACAACAGCGAAATGCAGGAGATTTATTTTGCTTTTGATTCTGCCTGACATATCAGAAAGTACTATCCCAGGAACATACCAGATTCTGGTTCTGAGGAAATTCATTTCAACCTCATTTCAATTTCAATTCTGCTAAATGATCCCTGACTACCAACAAGGTAATTCTACACACGTGTGCACATGCACACACACACATGCACAGAAAGGAAGTGAAAGGGCTTGTGCATTCAACCTTCATTCAAATGAAATAGATGTTCAAGACAGGCTCAGATCATGTCTTCTTTAAACTAATGTGCCCTCTTCCTTCAGTGTTATTTTGCAAAACTGCTTATTCAATTATTCTTAAAAAAATGGACAAAACCTACCAGCTCTTGATAGCTTATTTCATAAATCTCTTTCATTTCAAATTTGTCAAATTAAAAATATATGGTAGTTAAGTGTTTCTGCCACAGAACAGAGTGTTGCCATTGCCAATGTTGACATAGTTAAAGGATATACAAAGGAAACTAGAGAGCAATCCTTATTAGGGGCACTGTACTTAAAATAATTAATTCCAGTTTATCATACTACTTAATGAGAACATCTGAGACTGAAGAAAGCCATTTCAGAAACGTTCCTGTGGATTTTCAGTAGTTCCGTAGTCTGCTCTAGGACTGAGTTGCCCTTTGTGATAGAAAGTCATCCTCTATTGCAAAAAGGGGTTCATATTGGTATCTTTTTAGTTATGTCTGGTAGGAACTTTTTTTTTTTCCCAGTCAATTGTATGATGGTAAGAAGCAGAGAAATGTACATTTTGTTACAAATTTGAACATACTTGTAGCAAATTTCTACATCCATAATACCACCAGGAAAGAAAATACTCTTTGCTGATGACCTGTTTTCTGAAGGTAAAAGAGGTCCTTATTCTGAAGATAAAATGGTCCTTAACCATTATCACAGGTATCACGGATAGAGACAAAATCTCTAAATCCATGAGAAGAAGTACATACAAGAAATCATATGTAGGACGCAACCTGCATTGCTTCCCCAAGGCTCCCCAAATTATATACTGCAAGGTTTCTCTTACCTACTGAAATTCCTTACTTTGTATATAGCATATTATAGTATCATATTTTTCATACTACTTATTTCACTGGTGTGGTTTGTGGTTCTCTGTTAAAAATTATCTCAGAAGTGTAAAAAATAGATCATAGATGAGTGCTCATTATATCAGAAAAAAAATCCTTAATTTTGATGGGTAATTCTATCTGCTTGATATAATCAAAAAAGAAACATCCAGATTAAGACTTCCCACATAAGAGATAATTTGTCTTGATATACAAATTCAAAACATTAATTTACTATTACAGCAGCAGTAGAATTTCAGTAAACCATATTGTTTTACATCCTTAGGGCTGTCATTTTGATGTTTTCCCCATTAGTCAGGGAGATCAAAGAAATCTGATATCTCACTAGGGGTTTGAACCACAATGAAGAGAAACTTGCTCTAACTTGTGGTCAGTTCTTGAATATCGTCCAAATCAAATGAACAAAATGTTGTTGTCCTTAGAAGAGACCTGTGTGAAATGGGATTGCTAGTCTCAGGAAATTCAGAGTAAGCTATAGAGCCATTTACCTTGAGTACAAGCTTGACTCATGCCCATCTCCACAGCGAATCTCTCAGCTCTTACGGAGACTTTGGTCATTGATTTTACAGCCTTGATCCTTTGCTTAGTGGCATGTATCTATGGTATAAACCTGTTACTGACTAATGTCAGTAGAGAATATGGACTGAATAAGCATGGAAACTAGAAAGTCCTTTCCTTCCTGGAATGAACCTTAAATGTCAGATGTCAGTCAATACAGGCCAACTTATATTTGTTGCTTTCTATATTATAGTTATTGCATTGAAGACATCTGTCGCTAGTAGTGTAAATCCTTTGTTTTTCAAATTAATTGAACACAAGTTCTATTTATTTTATTTATTTTAAATCTAACAAAAGCAAGTTAGATTTTAAAACATATGTGTTGATTTCTCAAGTTGTAAGAAATACTTGGGCATTTTATCCTCATCCTCACTGACAAGTGTGATAATTTTCATGTTAGAAAAGCACATTTTAAAAAGAGTGATATTAATTTTTCATTTCCAAGTCTTCTTGTCTCATTTTTTTCTGTGCTAGAAAGTCTTCAGGTTGAATTTCTGAGGCTACCCTATGTCATCATAGCTGTTTTGAAAGGTGACACTCTGGTTCATCCTCTTTCCCAGATGATAGTGCAGATAAGCCAGGGTCTCCTCTGAATCACTTTGGAGCAGGACCCTGTGGGAAGTCCCTGCTGCTCATTGTAGGACCTTGCTGCCTTTGTGAGGTGCAGGGTATGCAGCTCTTCGCAGGAAACTGGGAGTCCAGAACACATCTCTATGTCCTGTCTCGTACCATTTTTCTAAAGATGACATCAAACTGATCATTTTTCTAAAGATGACGCCAGCTGACCATCTGACAGCAAACCATGGTAGTAAACTTCCAGTGAACAATTGCACCATGATTTTCTACTGCTCTCATCCTGCTGTTTACACATTACAGGGCTGTCGTTAGATTATGTACAACTCTTGGAAAGCCTTTTTTTGTCATGCAAAGGTTCTGAAGCTGTGGCAGATCATTCCAGATTCCCATCACAATTTGTCTTCCAGATTCCCACCACAGTTTAATCCTCCCACTCAGTGCTCACAGCACAGGCCCCAAGAGGTTGTTCCATATGCGTATTTGCTTAATGAATGCATAGAGAAGAGGTCAGTTTCACTTACTTCTCCTCAGATCTCCATAAGTACATTACATAATTGCATTTTCTCCCACACTTGAAACAGCTAACAGCACAACACATATGTTTCTAGAGGAAAAACAACAAAGTCCTAAAGATGGATCAGAACATAGAAATCTTCATGGCTATAAAAAAGCAGGGCTACCTAAAATTTAATCCTGGAACATGCAGGAATCCCCAGAACACTCTGCAAAAATCTCCCTTAAGTTTGTTTACCATATGAGAATGGGCACTGTTGGTATCTTTACAGCAAATTTTGGTTTTCTAAGGGTGCAATGACAAAGCAAACACAGGAAGACTCTGCCAGAGCAGCCAATATGCAGTGCACTCATGGTATCTCCAGTAGTGCATTTCCTCTGTCAGGCAAATCTGAATGACTCCTCCATAGGTAACCTTTCCAAAATGTTATTTCCTAAGCCTTTCCTAAACTTTCCGTATTCTTTCACTTTAAATTATAAATACCACATGCAGATTGATGCTTCATATAATTGGCATAGTGACATATAAATCATTTCACTTCATCTTGGAAGTATAGGAGCAGGTTAGCTAAAACACCTATCAGGAATAGCATGAGTATTCCTGATTCTCTTTCATATCAAAATGTTTCCATTCCTATTTTCTTAATGATTCAGGGTAAACTAACTTTGGTACATCTATTAGACAGTTTCCTTTCCTGTATCTCAATTGGAGGCTGTATGAGATTGTCTCAGTTCTCTCTGTTCTAGACAGAGATTCAGATTAGGATCAACAATAAATTTAGAGTAAACTACAAATTAGCATTAAATTAAAAAAGAATTGTTTACAGACCGGCAATTTCAGTAGCAATTAAGGTCTTAGAGTGGCTGATGTTTGATCCTTGTCAGCTGTCCATCACACACAGATAAAGCACCAAAAGCATTCCCACAGTGTGAAAGACACCATAAATGTATAGAGATAAGCAGTGAAAGACCACAATCATGTCAGCTGCATGTAAGGCATTTGTCATTATTCTTATCAGAATTTGCTTATCCGTTCTCTTAAAGACTGAAGACTGTCCTACATTTGTCAAAGTTAAAAAATGGCAAAAAAGAAAGCCTACTTAATGTTCATTACTCCCATTGCATGGGAATACTGCACTCTGGATTGTATAAAGAACCCTGTTGTGCCTGAAAAGCCTAATGGTGATGAATTGGCCATAAGAAAGGCTGCTAAACAGGGTCCCATATTGGTGTGCCTTGTCCTTGACTTGGAGTTTCAAAATCCAAATGTGATTTAGTACCTGGACAATGATTTCAGTATCTGAATATGAAAGTTTAGTAAACAAATATGATTGACTTAAAAATACATACATATATGCATATATACATATGTATATACACACGCACACACAAATACACATAGGCACCCATTCCCTGGTATGCGGCTAATGTATTTTGGCTGAAATAAAACTGAAGAACAAAAAGAAGTTTCATTGTCTTTTGGAATTAAAAAAAATCCCAGTATAATGTTAATATGAAAATATTTATTTCTTTCTCAATTCTTGAAAACAGGACTGAATCCATTAGCATTTGGACTGCAAAGTGTATAAACAATTTCATTAAGAAGACATGTTAGCTCCAACAATGTTTATGGGGGCAAGCCTGCATTCAAACTGCATATGGTGTACCTTTAAATAGGGCTGTTAAAATACCAAATAAAATGTCAGAGTCCGTCAGGTCTGGGGCTTTTATAAATTGTTTAGACTGGGGATAATTTGGGTTTTGTACATCATTCTTTGCAGCTCATGTAGAAAGGAGATAAAAAAGGAGAGCGGGACATGAGGTACAGCGCAGCGCAGTCAGCGTGAAGCCCTGTCACGGAGAGGCACATTCTGGATCATTAGTCTCCTAATCAACAATTTCCCTCTTCCTCCATAACCTGCATGTCGGCTATTTACCTTTCCTCTCTTTGGGTGGCATTCAGGGGTTGCACACGTGGCTAAATAATCTTATTTAAAAAAAGAAAACACACAAAAAAGTCACTTCAAAGGGGATTGTGGTGCAGATAAACCGTGCACCTCTCTGGGGCCATTGCTCCCCACCACCTCGGCGGACTGCCAAGAGGCACCGCGTGGCGTCGAGGGCGAAGCGTCCCCTTGCAACGCAGCAGCTGGGGTCACCGCGCCTGCGTGCGCATCCTCCTCCTGCTCCTCCTCCTTGCCCGCCCCGGCCTGGCTGCTGCTCCTTGCAGCATCTCCCCGCGCGCTTCCCACACACGGCGCAGGCTGGACCTCACCTTCAGCTCTCCGGAGGCCACTCGGGAAGCCAGCTCGATGACACAGCCCACAGCCATGCGTGCAGCGCCGGCCGAGTGCAGCTCATTCCAAATGGTGTCACTGTCCACCTGAGCAAACAGTCGGCCGGGAGGGAAGAAAGGGAAGGAGAAGCAGGGAGAGAGAGGGAATTAATCAGGGAGGGAGGGCTGGCAGAGTGACAGCCCGTGTACAATAACATTAGTCTTCCGTCTTGGCCAGCTGAAAGGCCTTCTGGACATGGCTTTGCTTATACTTTTCCTCGACACGGACTTCTCCAATGGAAACACATTCCTGTCATGCCTCACTGCCATTCCCTGTTTGGATTGCTCCTTACAAACAGCGTTACGTCTGCTGCGTCTGGCCTGCTCACAGGCCCGGTCGATGGCCCGGCCAGGCACAGTGCGGAAAAAATGGGAGCTTCGGCGGAAAACTGGGATCTGCGAGGCCAGGCTCAAATCAAGGGGTCACCATGAACCACACCATGGGGACACCTTGCCAGGAGCTGAGTGTTCATTAGGTATCCAAAAAGATCTGAACCTTTAGAGATCCAAAAGATTTTGTGTTTCATGTATGGATCAACAACATTTTGGAAATTTCTGAAATTGTAATGATTTTTTGCATTAATTTCCATACTAACTTTTGCCACAGACAGCAAAGAGAATGAAATAAGAATATAATATAACCCCCGCCCCATGGTATTTCCAGTTTTGATGAACTGATAGACTTCAGCTGAAAGGTTTTAGGATCTAACGACTTATCATAGATGAATATGGTTTACGAAAAGCTGATATTTTTGTACTTTTGCACATTGTAAGTGAGAAATTGAAACACATAAAACTTAATGAGTGGTATATAATAAAATATGTTAAAGATGACCAAGCAGACCTGATATACAGCTACAATCAGTATGCTAAAATTTTATTTTGAAGTCTATATGTTTTAGTAACTAATTATTTGTAAAAATAAGCAAAAAAAAAAGATATACCCCTTGTATGATATTATGTCAAGCAGAGATAGTAGAATGAAATAGTTATTCAAGCAGCCAACCAGACTTCCTTGATGCTCCATGGAAGTGCACTTAATTTTATCATAGCATACAAATTTATCATGAAAAGAAAAATCTTTAAGGATAGACAAAATACTATGGCAGATGCTATCTGGATAATTTCCAAATACACTGAGACATGTTTTTAGTTTGAACCAGAAGCTTCTGTTCCTAATTTCTAAAAAGAAGAAAGAAAGAGAGAAAGAAAGAAAAGGAAAAAAAAATCAAGTGATTGAAAATGGATGCAACTGTTACTTGCCTCTGGAGGTTTTAAGGAATTCTCTGATTAGTCAGTTGAAACAGAAAGCAGCTTGATCTTCCCTA
>NW_010577121.1:95431-129129 GCF_000705375.1 Tinamus guttatus | reverse complement strand
CTTTCTTTCTTTCTTTCTTTCTTTCTTTCTTTCTTTCTTTCTTTCTTTCTTTCTTTCTTTCTTTCTTTCTTTTCTTTTTCTTTCTTTCTCTTTCTTTCTTTCTTTTTATTCCTTTCTTTTTATTCCTTTCTTTCTTCCCTTCTTTCTTTCTTCCTTTTTTTCTTTTTTTCCCTTGCTTAATTTCAAATATCCTTAAAGTAGGATTCCTTTTAAGAGCTGACAGGGCAGAAAAATGTTCTGAATGTCTAACCAAAATGAAAAAGAATCATTTTTAAAGCATCAAAATGTCAGCTTCAAATTATAAGCACACTACATATTTTGTTATCGAAAATTCTATCACTCCAGCAGCTCTTCAAAGAACAAGGATTGTGCATGATAGCTACAAGAAACCAGCCAGAAAACACAAGCCCTATCTGAACACTAAACTTTTTAACGCACATATGGATTTACTTCACTCCGAGTTTCCTGAATGAGCACTGTAGGTTGTAGGTTTTTTTCAAGCACATCTAGTATAGCTCAATCATTGGCATGTGCAGCAAAGCTAATACTCTGTAAAGCTACAGATGATAGAAATTAAGCTACCTGTCCCTGAAGTGGATGTGGAGGCATTAAAGAGGAAAGGAATGACTTAAGTGAACAGAAATGTAGGTAACTTCTGCTGACCGAATGCAAGTGATGTTTCAAGTGGTGTGTGCAGAGATTCCCTGCCTTACCCTATGAAAAGAATGTGATATCAATGCTTTCTGTGAGAATTAGTTATGTGATAATTTAAGCTTCGCACTAAAAACTTTAAACACAGCAGCAACAAGCTAACAAACAAGTTTCACAGCAGAGATATTTGGGCAGATAGAGAGCATGCACTGTACCACCTCATAACTGGAATGCTGCATATGAAGCCAGAATGGCTATTAAGCCTGAAAGTTACCAAGCCTATCCCTTGTTCTTGTTGGAGTGTCTGTTTGTGAAGGTGGAGTAGAAGGATACAGAGGTACATCTGAGAGAGATAGGGTTGTTTATGCAAGGGCCATTCAGAAATCACCATCGCTACTGAAACTGGAAATGTTACTTAAATTTATCTAGAATGTATCTGGGATGCAAAAAAATGTGGCATGAACAACAATTCTAAATCGTTTTTAAAGTTTGTTGTTTTTTTTTTTTATAACTGCCTTTTGTTTTATATATCCCTTCTGTTAGAGAACCCCCTCATGCCTTATTCCATTTTAGTCTCCCCTTCTCTGGAAACTTCCTGGGATTTGCCTTTTTGTCACTGACCACAACCCTGTCAACCAAATACTCTGCTCACAAGCTGGTGCACCTATCCATTTTTCACACCCTGCATGCTGTATTCATCTGTGTGAGTTATTTCTCATCTTTAAATATTTTTTTTATAAATTCTGAAGCTTACTTACATACTGATAACTAGACCACAACATAAAAGAAGACCAAAAACATTGCTTTAGGTTATATTCTGACAAAGCATCCTAAAGCCTCTTTATCACAGACACATGCTCTTTGAATTTAACACAGGTGCAGCTTTTGCAGTGGACTCCCAACTCCATTCAGTGACCATTCCTAAAAGGAATTAAAAACATACCAATCTCTCAACCCATTCCTGATTCACTGCACAACTGTTGCCATCCTGAAAATTAAAACTCCAAGAGTTATCACTTGGAACTACCAGAGATTCTGGAGAGTGGGAAAATGCAATTTGTTATCTACTTGTGCATGAAAATAGAGATCAGTTGACAGCCTTTGATGGCAGTAATTGTATGCTATGTGTCCAATATCTTACATAAGAAACAAAAAAGTAGCAATTCCTCATAGTATTTCAAAAGGGAATTTTTCACCTCTCTCTTCATTGAGTAGACATTAGGCACAGCTATTCTTAGATGGAATTAAATCCAGTATGCATTTCAGATAGATACATTTCAATAAAAAATTTCAAAAAAATACCCTGTACTACGTAAAATAAGGTAAAAAGTACTGCTACATAAAAATAAACTCCTTAGATATAAATAATTGTAAAACTGTGAAGTAAATAAAATCTAGTAAACCAGAAAGAATACAGTCAACTGCAGCAAAGAGATTAAGCAGTATGTAAGAAAGAATATAGAAGAACACAGACCTCTTCTGTGATACTGCAATTTAATAGAATTTGCATATTGCAGGGTAAATTCCTCTGCCTTAGCTTTAAAAAAAAAAAAAAAAGTTGGAGTCTCACACTCTTCTCCTTATGCCAGAGCAAACATGTTTCCATCACCGGAGCTTTTAGTTCCCTGGCAAGAAGATAGAAATTGAGTGTTTTCTTAAAGTGTTGCAACCTCTGAAAATTGTGTGGGGCATTTTGCTATCACTTCCAGCAAGGAGTCTGCCATTCCTGGAAGTGGCTGGTGCCAGCAAATACTAGTGCAGAGGTCTGGAACAGCAAGTGTGCACCCACGAGCTCTGCAGTGTCCCAGGTGCCACACTCACAGCTCTCCCGTCCCGCTCCCGCAGATTTACTGGCGCTCATTCATCACATCCACATTTTCCACTAAGAATCAAAAGATCCTCCCCGCGCTTCTCGGCTTCTGTTTCATCTCACCATGACTAAAGAAGCTAAGGTGTGCGCATCATACCCACGACGCGCTCTCTAATGAATGGCCTGTCATCCACATCTCTCAGTAAGGAACAAAGGGGGAAAAGTATGCACGGCTGACGACTTGTCCATAAATCCCACATACAGGAAGTGTGAAAGTGGACTACTTCAGGAAAAATATGTACATTGAGCTTCCTGAATTTCTACTCTAATTTTCCAGCTGTATCGGAGACTTGTTTTGCCAAAAGACTTTTCAACTAGTTTAATCTAAAATGCTTGCCACATGGAGTACCCAAATATCGACTTAACTTTGCAGTGTGATTTTCAAATAAATTGTGAAGGTGATGCTATCTTTAGATCCCAGTGGGATGAATAGTTCAAAAGTTCTTCACAAATCATTTCTTGAGTAAGAAACGTGGAATTCACTTGGGCTACACTGGCTTCTCTGTTGTTTTTGTATAATTCCAGTAAATGAATCTATCAGCAACAATATTCATGGAAATACAAGTTTTTAAAAGAACTTCAGAGGATATTAATTCTGACCCCAAAAGCCTTTCTTTGTGCAAAAAGGAATGTGGATAGTGCATTAACCTACAGTATACAGAATATTTAACAGTTTTCTAGTTTTAACTGCCAATAGTGGACGAGCTTTTAAAGCAGTTAAAAATCAAAGTTAACCTTCAGAAAATATCCATCAAAAACTTTCCAAGCAGAAATGAATCCTTGAAATTCTGGGGTGGTTATGGATTGTGGTGGTTATCCAATGAAAATAAATGCAGCACTCCTATTTCATGTAAAGAGAATTCTTTGCACTTGAAGATTTGTAAAAATCAAGTAAATATGTGATTTTTCTATTTAAAAAACCCAGCTTTGTATTCTAAATATGAATCAGAAAGGAATCAGGGTAAGTCAAGCTAACGTCTGAAAAAATAATACTGTCAGGAGAAACATTTTGATTGAGTAAATGTACTCTCCTAAACAAACCTTTATGACAAGCATTCAGTATCTCTGGATCTCATAGAGCATGAATATATTAGACATCCCCCAAAAAACTCAAAACCTTAGTGAAATAGTGATGTGTTGATCATTGGTAGGGGGGAATGGAGGGAGGATAGCATGGATTAGATGTGGATTAGAACTTGTTTTTAGAAAAAACTCATAAATAAAACACTTAGGCCCAGATTCAAGTCTCAGATATGTGGCATATATCACCAGACGCTTGTAAAAATGTTACTGCACTTGCAGGCCTGGCCCTGAGTACTCTATTAATTTCACTTGACATTTGTTTTAGTTTTTAATGTATTAGTGTGTGAAAATGCTTGTGCGATTGCCTTCTCATGTTTGATCAGGCAGTTTCCAGGAGTTCGTGGGCAAATGGGTAGAACAATGTGTATTTAGCCATAAGGTGTTGAATCCCTGAAAATACAACTTTTATGTGCAGAATTCAAGCTTTCTTTGTAAAAAACATTTGGCCACTTGCCACTGAACACTTTTTTTCCCAATGCACAGCATTTAAGCTTTCTTTGTGGATGTAGGTAATGTTCTTTCTGCCAGAGGCCACCGCAGAGCTATGCTAGAACCTGATGTTTATTCCAGTAAACCATACATGAACAGTACTGCGCATCTTCAGAGAGATTTTCTACCCATATTGGTTGCTAAATTCTATTAATAAGCATATAATGTGTTATTTAAAGTGTGAAGCAAATGTGAATTCTGATTTATTTACAGAATTCAAATTAGATATTATCCCACCATTTATTTTTTTACATGAATACTGGCTTTAGGCAGCTCAGTGTTTGTGGGGGAACACCCAAAGTTATATAAGACCCTTAAAGAACGGACTTTATGGTAGTTCATTAACTTCACAATAATTTTCTGTGCTCTATGTGAGTATCTTTAATGACACTGAATCTAGTCTTGTACCAAGGGGAAAAAAGACTCTTAAAAATCGGGAAAGATTATCTTTGCACATGAGCTTTCAGATTACCAACCCTTTAGCTCTCTCTCCTCCTCTGCTTTATCTTAAAGCAGCCTGGGACATTTCTAAAGTAGACCTGCCTGCAGCAATGCCAAAAACCCTCTCTCCTTTAGTTGAACAATTTTGGTCTTCATACTCTAAATGTTAGGCTATGTGGTAGTCGACGCAGAGCCACCTCAATGCAATGAAAGGAGAATAGTGCGAAGTGTCTGCCCTTTAACGTGAAGGTTTTTTCCTTTTTCTGGGACCGCTCTACTTATAAATTAAATGCAGTACCTCCTTCCCTCTTCGCTAGAGCAGACACGGTTGCGCATCCTAGACCCTCTGTGGAGTGACTCTTGCTCTAGGGGTGCTCTTGCCTCCTCTTTGCTAGATAGACAAGTAAGGGTGGCCAGGTTCTTTCTTTTTTCGGTGTTTCAGAGATTTGTATAAAATTAGGTATATGGAGTCAGAAAACCGAATCTTCGAATCATGCCTTCCTATTGTTCTGAATTGAAAAAAGGTAAATACAGTTTTTCTCTCATCCCCATATTCCTTCTGCAGGTTGCCTTCTCAGTCAGTCATCTAGAAAGACTGCAGTTCTCTGTGTGTAAAGACCCGGAGTAAAGCATCATATTCACTGGTCCAGTCACAGGAAACATAGCCCAGTGAATTGCCAGAACTAGGAAGATATACCAGCTGAAAACTTCAACAGGTTGAAAAAGACACTTGTACTTTGCAAGTACTTTGAATTAACAGGTTTATATACTATCAACAAGGTACGTTAATAATTATTATATGATGGAAGATATCCTATTGGGTTGCTGAGATTTTAGGGATAATTGCTTGCCCCAAACAAAGAGACAGACATATCTTTGGTTGATCTTATAAAAGAGCTTTACCTGTTTGGGTATAGTCTAAAGGGGAAGGACACAAGTTAACTGTAGCACCTCCTCAAGGTGATGCTTAATCTGAGTGCCCAAATCATAAGCAGTCTGATTTCTTAACGTCCAGAGTTCAACGTTGATTCTGTAGCCCCCTAAAAAGTCTGGGGGTTAAATCTCCTACCAGGAAACAACCTCCTCACAAATATTTTAATTCTTACAAAAGACTGGGTACTGTTAACTTTTATACAAAATAAGAGGAGCACACTGGAGTCCTAACATGTAAATGGTGACAGTGCTTCCTGCCCATAGAATCAAGGGGAAAGATCAAGGAAGGAATGAGAAGTAGCCCAAAACAACATATTGCCAGGATCAATATTTTAAAGTCATGCACTAATTATCATTCATCTTGATTTTCTTCTTGTGCATCCAAGGCAAAAAGTAGTACTGGTCAGCTGCCACAGCAAGGAATGCCAAGGAGAAAATCAAGAGTAATAAATATGTGTGCACATGTACATACACTTGTATTTAAATATGTAACTATGCATAAGTCTTTAACGCCTTTGATTTAACATTCAGAGAATTTAGAAGGATGCTCTGAGTATTTTGAAGGATTTGTAAAAGTATAGCAACATTTTATAGTTTTATTTTTATACATAAATATATACATAGTTACAGGCCCAAATTCTCTTCCAGTATGAAAGATCTAAGCTATAATAAAGTTAATGAAACAACATAGTTTATCTCAGAAGAAAATATGATCCCAATTTATTGCCACAAAAGCAAAATTAGAGGGAATATAATGCACTTTCCATAAAATGTAGCCTTAGCCTGCAAACAGCTCAATATTTAGCCCATGAACCATGCTGTTCAGCTCACTAAACATTTATTCTGTTTCATCTGTTTCAATCTTATTTCTTTCAGGGTGGTGTTCTCTTCCCCAGCTCCTTCCCTGGCAATATAAAGATCTGACTTTGCACAGTGCAGGTTTGGGGCAGCATCTTTTTTTTTTTGGGGGGGGGGAATTGGATAACTGCCCAATTTCATATGATAAAAGTGAAATTCTCTTCTGTCTGCAGGGCAATCCCCAGGGAACAACGTATGAAACCCAAACTTAAATAAAATCATATCCTGTTTGCAAACATCATATTCCCTTTGCTTCTCAGTAATCTGGACCCATAAACCCCAGCACAGCTTGAGAGCCCATTCCTCATCTAAACAAATGCCATAAGCCCCTTTATACTTTTACAACCATGTCAGAAAATAATATTGACTGCCAATAGTGATGTGATTGGAGTTGCCTCCTCTGAGCCATAAAAGAAGCAGTCTGTTATCAATTTCTCTAAATGCATCAAGGGAATTATGGGTCGGTTCAGTTCCAAGTTATAAATGACAATTCAAAAGCCGCAGAAGTGTTTGAAGCTGGGAGCCGATGATGACATTATCATAAAAGCCTGCTCTTCTTTGCTTTTGTGGGTTTTTTTTTTTTGCCTATCAACTAGACAAAAAAATATGGCTGAGAAATGACTTTCAGATTTCTTCCACACAGCAGCAGGTCAAACAGGCAGGAAAACAATCACTATTTTTAGTGACAGGCTGAGGCAGGGAGATGAAACTTACTCCCATTAAAAGTAAATTTCTGCTTCTTTTATTGTCATTTTCTTAGCACAGCTGAAGGGGAGGAAGGGAATAGGTGCATGCATTGATCATATATAATCAGCATTTCCCTAATGGCTGTATACTGATGAAGAAACATGGAATTGTCTGATCATTCACAGAACCCAAAAGTAATTTGTGATTATTCTCCCCATTTGGCTATTTTACCTGCAATCTACCCATCTTTCCTGGAAAACTCTCCACATTCCAAACCTCTGACCAGCTGCAAGGAACCATCTCTTGTTATTAAAAACACTGGCCTTTGAGCTGTTTGTCCTTCTCCAGCACAATGAATTTCACCCCCCAGTATTTAGGTCTGCTTAAGAATAGCTAGTCCTGGAAACGTATCAAACTTGAAAAAAAGAATAAAAAGCATTATTGCAAAAGGGAGGTCCCATACTTCAGGGGCTATTAGACTGCTGACCTTGGAGAGTCCTATGATAATAAGCCATCACTGAAAGAAAGCCTCTTACGGGCAAATTTACGAGGTTCGATTTAGTCAACATTTCTTTCTCCCTCTGTGACACCTGCGCAATTTGGCTGTCGGTACGAGACAGCTTCATTTTCATAGATGGAGAGATAAATTTACTGCTTGTATACTTTCTTATAAAACTGTGTAGTTTACTCTCTGGTTTTCTTCTGAAAGCCCTGAATATACTAAGTCAAATCCACCAATGGCCCTGACAGAAGCAGTCACTTTCACTATGTGGAAGCAAACTCATATGGACGAAAAATGTTTACAGAATAAGTAAACAGTAGCTTTGCATGCAATTTGTACCGAAGGGAAAGCTTTAGAGCCATGATGAAACAGGATCAGGGAATATGGGAGTTTTGCTATTTACACCATCTTTCAGTTACTTTGCAAAATTCTCGAAATAACTTTCTTTTACTATAACCATAGACAGTATTTGAAGAAGAGGAACTCTGATCTTGGCTGTGGTTTCTTGGCAGTTTGAACAAAATGAAGATTATTGAATTCAGAGTTATGGAGGTTGGTTTGACCTTTACATTTCTGGGGAGAAATTCAAGCCATCCTAAGCTCAGACTAGCATCAGGTATTCACTGCCTATGGAGCCCTAGTTCTAGCCCTTGTTCCAAGAGTTGTTTGTGTTTTGCCCAGTGATTCTTTCATATGAAATATATAAGCTGTCTCTGGAGCAGTGCCTGAGAGCAAGAACTTCACACTACCTGTAAGTGTCAGTAGATCATGGACCTAGGTGAAAGGCCTTTACACCCTTATTCTGCTCTGCTTTGTTCTATTCTGCTCTTTTCTTATGGGTCCAGGAGTCCTGAACTGCGGACAGCTTCAGCTGACCATGTGGGGGTCCTCAACCAAAACCAGTGTGGGGTCTCCTCCATGGTTACAACACCCTCCCCGCTTGCCGAGAGAAGGCAGATCTGCTATTAATATAAATCCAGCATGGTAGAGGAGAAAAATATGCCTAGGTTTCCCATCTCCTGTGTGCATAGTCTAACCACTAATCTATTTCATAATAGAAGGGCTGTATAATGACGGCCCATATGGTTAGAAAGCAATAGCTTCAAAGAGCTCTAAAAAACATTCTTCAAGAGACAGTCATAAATGGAAGAATTACTTTTTAAATAATGCTCTTTCTCACTGTTATTTTTTTTAGCAAACAAGCAAGTGAGCAATCAAGTGATGAAAAGAAATAAAAGAGAAGAAAATGAAAATTCAGACTCTTCTGTACACCTTTACAGAGTCTTTCCATGACCTAAACCATGATCTTAGAGCTTTACGTTGCTTACTGTTTAATATCCTCCTTTATATCTAAAACTACTAGGTAGAGATGCTTCTTTCTTGCCACCATCCTTTTCAAAAATACATAGAGGAATTATTTTCCCCACAGCGTGAAGTGAGTCTTTTTTCCAGAGTGCATCTTAATTAATAGACAACAAAATATCACTAAAAGGGTTCTTAATCTGATTATCTACCTTGAAAAGGGTCATAACCTATTCCTTCAAAAAAATCTCATAGCCAGGCTGACAATAATAATATGTACAAAAACAAACCAAACAGAAAAAAAAAGGGGGATCAATTTCTACAACATGGTCTTTAATCCAATTTCCATGATTGTAAATCAGAAATAAAGGAAACAGACACACACACACACACAAAGACAAATTTAAGTGTTTTAAAAAATGAAGTTACACTGAGCATGTCTGCCTTGCCTGTATTTTAAAATGGACAACATACTTTTCTTTCATTACAAAAAGAAAAACTGAATTTCAAGATTCAGTTTTTAAGATCCAAGATTTTTACAATATAACTCACGAATGTCTCAATAACCTATTTCATAGAAAAAAAATCTTTCATATTTTTGGCTTTCAAAGAACACCACAAACATTTTTGAATTTCAAAGCCTGTAAAATATCTTGTTCAATTCTCTCTAAATTTCCTAATAGCTCCAATAACAGTGGAAAAACTGTCTTAATGACAACTATTTTCAGTTTTTTAATATTCATAAAAGTGTATGCACATGTGTGTGTGTACATAGACGTGTGTAATGTTAGGTAATCCATATAAGTAAATGATCCCCATGTTTCAATGATAGCAAATTGTTAATTACTGAGTTCAACACTTTTTGCAGAATCCTTAGAAAGCATAAATCCACATAACCGGACCTGGAACGATTATGATTTCTTGATCCTTTGTTCCTTAACTCATATTTCAAAAACTCCTCAAAAAATATAGTGAAGACTAAAAAGGAAAATATATTTTTGCTAAATTCTTAATACTCATTTTGTCACTTTAAGGCTTCATGATGCCATCTCATAATAAAAAACAACAACAGAAACATTACTGTAGTGGGAATTCATCCTTTATGAAGGATAAAGTAAAATAAAACAAGTTGATCAGCTACAGTGCAGAGAAGCAAAACACTGCAAGATTGCATTGGAAGTTGACCTATAGCTCCAATTGCACTCCCGAGACTGTGGTTTTATTTCTGCATTCTAAGAAATAGTGAACGGAAACTAAAACTATATTTACATCATCCAGCCAGACCATCAACAGCCAGTAATACCAGCATTTCACTTTGATATTGCTGACATCAATAAGTAATGGATCCAGCTGGATGAAAAAGCATAGAATGCCTCTCTGTGAAAAAAAAAAGTAGATGGAAAAATATCTTCCCATATTATCTTTAGTGGAATTTAACATGAGCAAGAAACAAGCTTCAATAGAAATTCTCCATTTTTATTTTTTTCGATAATTTACGGTGATTCTTTTCCTAGTTTTATAAGAGATCTGCACCTGCAAATACATGTTCATGGAGCCATAATGCATACTTGCAAATTTGTATTTCAGAATGAATCAGAGTCAAAATAGGACATACGAATATTTAGTTATTGAGTTAATTTATCAGCATCTAGAAAGTTCCAGCAGCTATAAGCAGTTCTGATCATGCTAAATATGTCGGTAATTTTTTTCTCCTCTGAGAAATGCAAAGATATATTTCCTTTTAAACGGTCCAGAAGACAGTTTCTTCAAAGCTCATTCTCCTATAAGCAATCAGACCAGGCTTTTTTTTTCTCAAAAATAAAGAACTTATGCAAAATAACACCAGACATCTAAGAAAATTACACATTACCACAGTAAAATATTTTCCTATCTAACTGTTCCATGAGTTTATGCCAATGTATTGTTTTCTATGTCTTTAAAAACACGGCATGATAATGGTTCAGGTTTCATCTCTACACTTATTATTAACTTCTGAAGACTTTAAATTGATCGTGCAACAAAGCTAAAGAGACCATGAATTACATTTGTTGTATGCTGTCCCTCTTGCGAAGAAAACAGCATCTACTTACCCCAAGTCCCCCACAAGGCAACAAGGAAAAGAGTTTTTGAGACACGTTTCCTATATATTAAAGAAAGAAGAAACAATAAGCATTGCTTATCAAAAACTGGAACAGTGGTTGCAGTAATTCTACAGAATTACAGTAATTCTAATTTCCAAATTTTTATATTATACAATCACAGTGCCATATAATAGAATAAAAATGTTAATAGCACTTAGAAAGTAAATCAGTGAAGAGACATTGATATTACTTTTTTCAACAACAGCCAAATTATAAGCATATAGTCACAAAAGAGCATCCTAACCAAAAAGACAAGCAGCTGGGCTAAGCTAGTCATCCCAGCTTATTCTGCAGTTAGCGAGGAGAGGTAGGCACCTCTGCACAGCCTATATGACTGATGGAATGAATTATGTTTGAGAAGTGCCTGTTTCTTTTCGCTGACAACAGAGGGAGCCTCATTAAGCTTACACGGAATTGAAGAGTATTTTTTTTTTAATTTGACCTATACAAAAAGCTAGCTGTGCTCTAGGTGCCTAGCTCATTCAGCTCCTTTGAAAATTTCAGGCTTTACCTCCCTATTTGTACACTTACACTCAATACTTACACTCCATCAATACATCAATACCTTCTAAGCTTAAAATAAAATGCTATTTATTTCAGTATTGCCCAGTAAATATATTCTTCTAAAAGAAACAAAAAAATTAAATAAATAAAGCCTAGCTTCTTGCTTATCCTGATTTAGACATTAGACAATATGATGGTTTTTATCTTAATATTTATCCTCCCTTTTTATTCATCCATATCTTCTTTTTAAAAAAACACTAAACTCACTGTTTGTCTTGTTAAGGGCACTATTAAAGCCGAATAAGGATCTGAGGATCTGATGTGGTCGCTATTCAAGTGTGTAATTTGATCCTAAGGCAGCTGTGGAAGAGAACATAACGCGTTTCCCTGCCGTATCACAGAGCTAGCTCTGCAGCTCTGCCATATGGAGGAAATGTTAGATAGTGAATCACTCCAGTTACCTCAGAGTAACCACCCGGCCTTTGGGAAGAGGCGAACACTACAGTTAGTCATGTTCAACAGGTGCCAATGAAATGAATAAGACAATTCTAAGCCATCATCTTTGAAGTATGAGAGACCAGGCTGTGAGGTCTGAGAGGAAGAACGTGCTTTACACCTCAAGCAAAATCCAAGGGTCATCTTTAGCTGTCCAGAGGCCTTTGATCAGTTTGTGCAATGTGTAGGAGAACCCAAACGAAACCTCCTGCGGAGCTACCAGAGGAAACGCAGGTGCGGCAGCTATGCCGAGCATCCTCGTACTGTGAGTCCTAATGGCATGGCACTGGGCATGCATGGAGATATGGGCCAAAAGAGCTTGTCTGGAGGCCTAGGAGCATTTTCCAGATTCCTTGCTAAGGAGATCCAGTGACCAATGCAAAGAGCAATTCTTCCCTTTTTACTGAGGTGAAGATTGAAAATTCTTGAACAAATAACT
Organism: Tinamus guttatus; assembly: GCF_000705375.1. The sequence goes on along the minus strand of NW_010577121.1, from coordinate 116,734 downwards.
AAAAATCAGTGCTGTAGGAGTATCAGGAGAAGTCAATGGGAACATAAGATGTAATGTGAGATATAAGAAGGTGTTTTTAGAATATTGAATGACTAAACCCTTTTTTCTTAAATTCCACATAATTAGGACATCAGAAAGAATAGATGAGTTGTCATTTATCTCCATGCAACTAGGCATATTTTGGATGACAAACACTAATAAAAATAAACAAACAGAAAGTTAAGAAAAAAAACAATAGATGTTAAGGCAAGGCACTAAAACCAGTCAACAGATAATACTAAAATGAGTGAAAACAAGCACAGTGAAGAAGAAATCAGGACATTTCCTTATTGCATAGTAGTCATAAAAGCAGATAACAGACTTTATAGAAGAAGAAGAACATGCAAAAATCTTGGAAAGATCAGCGGTGGAAAAGTTCCACTAAGAGAGAGTGAGACCATGATGTACCAATCTTCACAGAAAGAAAAGATCTCCAACATTCCTCACCAAAAGTGAAAAGTGATAACAAAATCAAACCTTAAAAATTCCCAAGATGATTGGAAATGATGCTCTAGAGGAAATTGGTAAATACTGGGTGACTTCCCTTCTCCACCTCAAAATACCTCCATAATAATAATAATAATAAAAGAAAAAGGATTTTGGAACATTTAAAGTAAGATAGAAGGGAAAATTAAAAATCTACTTTTCTGGCTTCTCACCAGGACAGAGCTTTCAATCAACATCAAATCCTTTGAGGAAAAAAAAAAAAAAAAAAAAAAAAAAAGACTGTTTTTTTGAAAGATTCGCCACAACAGCTTACAGACAGAGCTAGAAAAAATACCCAAGTTTTATCTTCTAAAATGTCAACCCCACAAAGGCAGTAGAAGTGGTTAATCAAATTTAAGTGTTATGACATGTTTCACTGAGGGACCTACAGAAGTTCAGGAATCTACTGAGGTTATTGAGAACTGAGGACTGAGAGTCTGCTGAGCAAGAAAAGTGATGGGCAAAAAACTCTCTCAAAGGGGAAAAGAAGAAAAAAAAACAATTGAAAAGCATGTTAACTTGTGAAAAGGCACAGTTCAGCAATGTGAGCTTGAGGAACCTAATGGTTCCCCAGTATCCCTTGAGGATGAAGCCATTTCTGCTAAATGGTCTTTTTAGACTGACTTGAAATTGCAATGAAGTTGCATCCTTTAGTTCTACTTTAAAAAGTGCCTCACCATTAGAGATGTGTTGGCAGCATATGTCTCACATTCACAAATTTGTGATCATTGGAAACCTGCTTTTAGAAATACTTTTTCAATTATAGGTGGAGAGGGAAAAAGCAAACAATTTTTTAAGACCTGTTTGGAAACTGTTCTGTCCTTGAGCTTATTCAAAGAGGTTTGAAAGGTTGCATTCTGTCACATAAAACCATAATGTGACCTGACACATAGTCTCCATATTAGTTTTGTTCATGTCAAGAAAATGTAATGCAACATAACATGTTGCTTAACACACCGCAATGAAATACGATCAGTCAAAAGCTTAACTGCTCAATACTGTAAAAATGGAAGTGATCATTTGCAATAGCTGCATTTGTAGGCCCTGATTCAGGGCAAATAAATCCAAGAGTTCAAGCCAGTTTGTATTCTGAAAGCATTAAGCACTTGAGAACTAAAACTGTGTGCATAATTCTCACTGATTTCAGTACTTTACAGCAATTTTGCTTTGCAGACTTCCAGAGGGTTTCTCTTTCTTCCCCTTTTTTTTTTTTTTCCCTGAACATGGCCACTGAAATAAATATTAACTAATGAATAGTTAGGATAAGTGAGTAGGACATTTCTATCTTCAGTCATACTTAAACTGAAGTACCTCTTTTTTACTAGGATGCAAAGCCATTTTCTGATGGAACAACATCTGTAGAAAAGTGCACTTTCATCAAAAAAGAAATGTTTTATGAAATGCTGTTGCTATTGATAACATATTTGAACAGAAATATTTCCTTTAGATTTTTCTCCTTTGTTTCATATCATTTTGAATTTTTATACTATACCAAAATGTTAATTTTAATGTCAGTGCTGGTCAGGTTCAACACCACTGAGCTGTGGACAATGAAAGGTGGAAGAGTTACATTTCATGTTGAGAAAACATGAGACAATTAAGTTCCTTTATATAAGAGTCAGAAAGCTCAAATGATCAAAACCTCCAGCCAAAACACAGACACATGGAAAGGCATGTGCGAAGGGTGTTTCATTGACTGTTGTCTTGGTAAACGGCTGTGAGAGACAGCAGGAAAACATCCTACAAACAGAGAAGAGGGCATTAAGCCAAGGATACTCTCACATTATATGACAGGAGCGTGACCTTGATACAAACTCAGAGAATAAATGTTTTGCACTGAGTGTCGAATAAAAGAGGGAAAGAGGTAGAGTGTTGAATTAAAGCACCGTAAAAAAAAAAAAAAAAAAGATTTTCTGAGATAAGATATACACAACTTTCTGTAGTCTTTCTAGGAAAGACTGAAGCAGGAAAATCCAGGTGCATCACTTTTTGCACACCACAGCAGAAACTTCATCCCATATGCTAGTCAACCTTTGAGATCCAAAGCGAGGAATGATATTTTATATCTTTGTATGTATTCAGTAATGTAAAAATTAAAATGAAATGAATCAAAAACAATAAAACCTAAATGAAATGCTTGACTCTATCAATATGGAACATTTTGACAATGTAGATGAACCAAATCAATTAATCAAAATGCTTCCAAATTTTCATTTTGCAGGAATTGTTTTAATTACCCAATTTGTTTTGTTTTGTTTTCCTTTAAGGAGGATAATTCAAACTCCTGTCCTAAAGCACCATTCCACAAGTATTTTTAACCTTTGGTGATGTCTTGTCTAAGACAGTATACAAGGCCAGATAATACTATGATGGAGACTATTATCTAGTCTTCACTGAAACAAATCTGCCTTACTGAAAAAACTCTTAGCATCATCTTCCAAAGCAAAATTATTTCCACATTTTACCAGAAGTGTGGCAACAATTTCTTTTGATAGTGAGCACTGTTTTTGTTTCGCTTGTTTTCTTTATTACATTTAGGGAAAACTCCACGTCTTAGAATGAGTGTTATAAAAATAGCAGAGATTTCTAGTATTGCATCTAGTGTGTTGGGATATAAAAGGCAGGATTTTAGTCACAGTTTATTTCCAAAATGCAGTATTGGGTTTCCTTTTACATTCAGTATAAACGGTCTGTCAAGATCTTCTGCCTTGTCCTACAGAGCTGAATTTAACCCTTCCTAAAATACAAGCAAACAATGAACGCTGGCTATGCATAGAGATATTTCACATGACAATATTGTCAGTTTTCTGATATTCTGTATATCCATAGGTCTATTTACTATATTAGTATGTTTTCTTATTACTGAGAAGGTATCATATCCAGCATAATGGGAAAGCATTAAAATAAAGTTCACAGCAAGATTTAAGCATGACATCTGTACGTAGCATGGCTCAAATATTGACTGAAAGAAAGCAAATGAGAACAGCAAACAAGCAATTCTGACAAGCAAGTGTATCTTTAGCTCCCATTTTCAAATCAAAGAATACCAGGAAACATAAAACCAACTGTATTCCAATTTGCCATTGCCCTCTGATGGAGAACAAATTGCAGTAAAGGGTTAACATTTAGATGATTTTGAAGCAAACGTGGAGAAACTTCTATTACTGTTTTCCAGCCTGTGCATTTTGCTAATCTATATTTGGCTTCTATTGTAACGTTCTCATTCCACACAGCAATGCATTTGGAAAAAGTGAATTTTTGTCACACTGCTTGCCAAGTATTTTAAACTGACACCAGCTATGACTAATGACAGTGCTGGAATGTGCTGTTCTCAGTAGAATAGAGGCCTGTACAGACCTAGGAGTTTCCTGGGGTCCAGCTTCTGTCTGTTCAGGGGGCTGGTGCCATACAGCAGTGAATGATGTTCAGAGTGAACCAGCTGTATTTCCTCCAGACTGGCTTTTCGACCTCGAATTCGCTGAAAGAAAACAGCAGAGGCCTACAATATTCCACTGACAATATTTAGGGAAAAAAAAAAAAAGTAAAGGTCCAAAATAACATCTAGTATGATTAATAATGGGTTGAAATTGCGTCATGCAGGAATGTGACACTGATTTGTTTATTAAAGTAATGCTATATGAAAAACAAATGTGTGTGTGGTTTATCACAAATGCTTCACTTATGTCTTAGCAAAGTTAACTTAATACAAGGTTTCACATATACAAAAAAAAAATCTCCCTCTATTCTACATTACATTAAGAGATAGAAACCAAAAGGTGAAATATTTTGTAAATAAGAAAGGTGGCTGGGCAGCTTCTAGTTTAAAGAACAAAAGCTTATTCACACCTGTGAACTGCAGATGTATTCTGAGTGGGTATTGATGTGTTTTGCCATATGACTTCTACAAGAGATTTATGTTGCTGGGAAGAACATGATCACAGTGAGGAGAGCCAGGGAGAGGAAGAAAATTAAAGATTTAAACACTTAATTTTTTTTTTCTGTATTTTTTTTCTTCAAATAAATGTTTGATCTCCCTGGATTTTTTCTGCCACACATGTTGACTTATTTACTTCTTTACTTTTATGGTAAGTGTAATTTTTCTCTCTGTTTCTCCAACATTCACTTTCCACACTTAAATCAATATTAAAAAATCTTGGACATCTTTCTCTAAATCTCTTCAAATATTGTCAGTTGAGGGAGAAATGAACATAGGAAATAAAGAAGAACAGATAAAACTAACAATTTCTTATTTAGCAGATGTGTTCCTAGTATATGTTTGGAGTTACATGCTGCATAAAAAAAATATTTTTCTGCTTCTGTTTGTGTGGCACAAGCTTTGCATCTATGGCAAAATGAAGAAAAATTTTTTAAGGTTCAGGCATAATAAGCACCCCTGCCAACTAAGTTCTGATCCCAAAAATCATTTTTTTCCTGTTGATAATTGGATAAGGTAGAGGGAAAACAGAGAGATTTTAAGGTCTCAGATTCTTTTTGCAGTGCTGATCGCTTGGGGCAAAGCATCTCAGGAACGAGACTATGAGTCAGTCTGACTGTCAAGGTCTACAAATGGATAGAGGATTTATCTCACTAGATCATCCTGTCTTTACTAGCCTGATTAACCTGATACCATCCACAACTAGTTTTCCTGGAAGTTAATTTGTCATTCATATTATATCCACCACCAACTCGTATGCATCTGAAAGCAGCAACCTCTTCTCTGTGCTTTCAGAAAAAAAGCAGTATTGAACATAATTAAAGAGAATGTGCATTGAGGAATAAAATTAAAAAGCAGTTTTCTGGGTTGGTTCAGAAGAACCAGGCACAGCATTTTGAGTTAAGCAGTGGCCTTTTTTTTTTTTTTTCCCTGAGTAATCAGAGTTAGTAAGAGTTAAATCTAGATGACTGAAACAAGTTCCTCCAGGGAAATGGTGGAAGCCCTATTTCTTGCAGTGCTTAAAACTAACTGGACACAGCAATGGAAAAAAAAATATTTTAGGGAATGATCCAAGAACTAAATGACTTACTTAACAAACCTTTTTTTCATCTCTAATTTCTTCAGGCCTCTCCCAGTCTCACATGAGAATTTGTAGCAGTGCACTCACATCCTTTTAACATGCAGTTACACAATCAGATTCAGCACATTATGTTACTTCATGGAGTCAGTAAACTTTCTAATAGTTCTTCTGGGTCAGATAACATGTTTTTCTTCACAAGTGAGGTGACCGGTAACATTTATTTGTTCATCCATTATCACGAAGGACTGTGTTTCTAATAAATTGTTTTAAAACATATATACCAAATTCTGCACAGAGAAACAGGGAAGGGAGCTCTTAGGACAGCTAAAACAACTGTATAAAAAAAGTAAAGAGATACTTGAAGAAGCCCACATGAAAGAACCTTGAGTAAAATACTCACTCTTCAGTCATATATTTTCTACCAGTTATATAAGAATTCTTTAAGACATGTTTAAAAGAGTTTTGCCTGGCTCTTTTCTTAAGTGCTGCTAAATGCCCTATCACTTTAACTATAAAAGGACTCACAGAAGATATGACTCTTACAACACGGAGCTCCGAGATATCCTATGGAGCACATATCCTAAAGGGCAAGGTCTGGAAGCGGCCCCCCAAAAGGCCAGAAAGCAGGAGAATTTGAGCAGTGAGCTAGGTATCATCCAGTAGTACCAGGCAGATTCTTCAGAACCAAAACAGCTTGTGCAGAAACAGTCTGGAGGGGAAGTTAAAGAGCATCAAAGAGGATGTCCCAGGTGACACCAGGGCTGCCGCAAAGACTGAGCAGAGCCCAAAGCTACCATTTCCACACTGCTTCTCCAGCACTAGCCTCAAGCATAGGAGGATGGGGAGGGAAAATGGTTCACACACATGTGCTGTTTCTGCATCCCCCTCTCCATCTGATGTTCTTTTCTTCCCCATCCTTGTATCTCTGTCATACCATTTTCAGTAACATTCAAATCCCAGTTATCTAAGGTCCCACACAGAGGGGAAAAATAAGTGGGATTAAAAAGACTCAAATAATTGCTAGGAATAATTCTTCTTACATAATGATGTCAGATCTATAAAAGCACGTCATAAGTCTGTAACCAGAATCTGAAATCATATATTTTCACTTACGCAAAGTAATAGTTTCTAGTTCTCACTGGCATAAGCCATCAAGCAGCATAACATATGCATTTTTATAACTTTAGACATGCACTTTTGTCTACCTAAAGCGAGTGAAAAGATGTTCTCTTTCCTAGAAAACCAGAAATAGCATAGCGGTTCTGCTGCACATGAAGAGCATTTGTTCCATTTGGGAAGAATTTGAAAGCGTTTTTTTTTTAGCCATACTTCCCTAACAAAAGAAAAGTCACTCTTCTCTGATGTACATGAGCATTTTTGTTTATTTTTTCCCCTCACACATGCTGTTCTCTCATCAGCTGGGGCATCTCAGGAGAGCAAAATACTGCATCTGATTGCTTCAAAAACCATTCTAGAATTAGAAAGTTCTCTCCATAACAGAAAAATACTTTCACCTTTCTTAGAATTTAAGGTCAGAAAGGACTGCCTAATCTGGTCTCCTGTTTAAAACAGACCCTTAAAATTTAATACAGACAACCCCTATGAATATAAAGAATTGGTTATACTTCCAGTAGAACAAACTCTTGCACAGTCAGTGATTGAAAAAAAGTGACATTGCCCATGTTCCTCTACTAAACTAGGAATAGTTGATAGAGATTAAGCAGTATTTCTCACTCAGGTCTCTCAGTATAAGGTGTCTATTCCCATTACTGTAGCTATTTTTATGGCTATAGCATCTCTGAAATTTCCTTTTGCTATCTAATTTGTAAACAAAGTCTTCTGAGTCTTTTAGTGTCTTCTCAGATTCTCTTTTCCCTTTTTGCTTGTTTTGTGGTAAACTGAGATTCAGAGTGTGGAATTTCTTTTATTTACTTCAGTCCATGAAATGTGGCCAATTCAAGAGGTTTTGAATTTTAAATTCTGTTCTGAGCCCTTCAGTCCATGAGATGCAGACAGCAGAAGCTGCAGGGTGTCTCCCTAATCCAGAAAACTATGAAAATTTGGATCAAATTCCATATTGAAAAAGAAAATTTTGCTGGGCCACCATCTCTATGGGAAGTAGAGATAGAGGCAGTAAGTATGACCACATATACACTCTTCTTTCCCTTTCTAAAACTCTGGCGATCAGTATAGCTTGATGTCAGTCATGTGGGCATAAATTTTGGTCCCACAGGAGCACTGCAAATACTCCACAGAACAAGTAGAAAGCAGACACCGCTACCAAAACATAATTCAGTTCTTAGTTTGTCCCGAAGGTAGGGCAACTACGCATTGCTCTTTCCTAAGAGGAAGTTGAAAAAAAGACAAGAGATGTTTTCATGTCAATCTTTGCATCTTTTAGTTGCCCTCTTCTGGTGCCAGCCTTTGACATTTGACTGTTCTTTGTTCATCGGCCTTTACCAAATGCAAAACAGGCATTTCAAAAAACAGAAGCCTAATGAAGCCTGTTAACCTAATGAAAAAGTATTATACTAATTTATATACCAGTACTATTCAAAAAAACAAAACAAAAACCAAAGAAACAACAACAACAAAATGCTATGAAGAAAATAATTGCATTTTCTTGTCCTGGGCTCAGTCTTTAGTAATTTTGTAAAACTCACTGAGATAATTCTCAGGATTCTCAAGATGTTTTTATTTTTCCTTTGTCTTGTTAAGCCTGATAAGAGAAGTGCTCCATCCATTTAGAAGAGTGATGGGATTTAAAAAAAATACAGAACTATTTTTTTTTTTTGATTTAGCAAAACTCTTGCAAACCCTTGTTTGAATAACTCTAGAGCTCAAATACCTATGGACAGAAAGACAAAATATAGTCTGGAGAAGCAAGTTCTTTTGGCTGCGTCTGCAGCAGTAAATTGAGCAGTGCCAGGAAACATTCCCAGGCAGAGGCACACAATCATCTGTACTATTAAATTGCTAAAGTGGTCCTTCACACCGTTTTGGCTGTGGAGCAACTAGTGCTCTCCCAAACGGCTCCCAGACGTGGTTTGGTTGCTGGCATGGGCCAAGGAGAATTCCTGATAGTATGAACATGGGACTTTCCATGCCAGTTGGCCTGATCAGCGGAGAATAGTCCCAGGCACATTTAGTTTTGTAGTGAAGACACAGCTTTGAGTACCCCAGTCAGTGTTACGATTTTATAAAGTTGTATTTTAAATATCATGCTACAGATGGGGGGTATGAAAGGAGCATGTGTGGGGCTGCCACAGGGCTCTCTGCAGTTAACACAAACCACCCCTTGTGTGGCTGGTGCTGGTGCCTAGCTCTTCAACATACGGGCACTCTCCTCCTCAGGGTCTCAGACCGGAACAGTGCGAGAGGGTTAATCCACATGACATGCTTTACGAACCAGGTCTTACTCCCCCGTGGAGAAAACAAAGTTTGTATAGACACTGATTTCTTGTTTCTATGAAGGTTTCTTGACAGAATAAGAAAATGGAGAGCCCTGCTGACACACAACTGTGCACAGTGCAGTGCAAGGCAAAGAGGTCAGAGATCCTCTGACTGTCCTAGCTTGGTACCGAAAATGCCTCATCGGCTGCAGAGTGAGACTATAGCCTTGCTAATTCACCTGCTTCCTAGGCAAATCCCAGGCCAATAATCCTAGCTGAGATCTTTCCTACCATACTTTTGTTGTTAACAGTAGGGCTTGCCAGCTAGTGCTGACTTCTGCTGCACAGACCAATCTGGTACTAACTTTTAATGAAAAACTTTGTGCAGGATCACAGTGATAGCAGTTTCCTAAATGACTGTTGCATGTTGATATTCCTGAACAAGGCAATGGACATGGCAGAACCTGACCAGCAGGTCTCTCCATGTTGCCTCACTCCTTCAGACAGAAAGTTGAGGAAATTATAGTAAGAAATTACATGAAGAAATATCAATGTGCATTCAGAAGTCAGTAAAAGAACTTGTGATGCTCTGGCTCTGCATCCCTAGTATCGTATGTTCTGCAGTGTAGTTTACATACCAGTGTAGTTTAACGATAGTCTATGATTTCTTGATTAATGCAGTACAGTGCTTCTTCTTTAGAGATCCAAGACTCTACTCAGCTGAATAACTTCTCTAAAGAATCCAAGCATCTTTGAAGCAGATCATTTCAGCCTTATTTTTAAAAAGCAAGCATATTTCAAGATATGATTAGCGTCAAGCAAGTGATAAAAAGAGTTCAGTGGGGCAAAGGACAGACTAGATCACCAAATATAATCCTTTTTTTAGCTATGTATCAAAATATGTACCAGATCTATGTATCCTACTCACACTGAAGTACCTCAAAATTTTATCAATGTACCAGATCTATGTATCCTACTCACCCTGAAGTACCTCTAAATTTTATCAGTCATCATCACTGTTTTCAATTTGGCAGCTATTTTCACATTCCAGCCTAATTTTAAAACAGGTAATAGAAGTTAAAATTAACTGCATGCCATTTGATTTACTTCTTCTCTGTCTACTTACTGGATTTTATAGGACCTAGTAAGCTATATTTCAATTTAAGAAATTGTAGAAATGTAAGAGGAAACTTTAAATCTTCCAGGAAACTATTGGCCTGCATGTACCTCAGGACCAACCTATATCATTTTACCAGCTGAAACCTTTTTCAGATTCCATTCTCTTTACTCTTCAGTAATATTTGTTTATTATTGAAAAAAGGAAGAAAAGAAAAATACATGGCAGCACACTACATTTCATTGATTATCTCTCTTTTTCTTTTCTGTATATTACAGGTCCTGAGTCTAAGGCAAGGTGGCCTCCTTTTAGTAAAGTACTCAACTTTACTAAAGCGCTCAACTGCATACCCTGGGTATGTGATCCCCTCACTCAAACCACTCGTGATGCACAGCCTAAGGACCTTCCTGGAAGAAAGTCTTCTTTAAGACAGAAGAGATTATCCGAGCTAAAAAAACATTAGCCTGTCAGAGTGCTGCCATCTAGTTAGAGGAGCGTATACAACAAATCCATTTACAGTGCTTACAATAAATATCTCAGAGCCCCGTGTGTTTGGCTCCTTACATAGCAGCAAATCTTTCCAGACAGCCACTAACCCCCTCCAGAAAAGGAGCTGTTGTATAAATTTCCTTAGATTTGTTAAAAATATATATATATAGAAAGAAAAATAAATAAGAAAATGAGTATGGGCCCAGGCAGCTTGTGAGATCCCGCAAACTGTAAGGAAATGTATTTTCCTCAATGGTAGCTTGCACTGAGCTTTTTCCAAACTTGTGCTGCAGCGCAGTAAAGCTCCCTCAATTGCCACGTGCTTTTGCAGAACTTGACAGTGCTGCACAACTCACGGGAAGCAGCACGCAGTAGCTAAAGATTTCTTTTTCAGAAACCAATGACTTGAGAATGAACCTGGGAGCTCATTTTCGATTCAGGTATAATGCTTTAGTCTACAGTTTTGCGAAATAAAGCAGAAACTGAAAATAGTTGCTTGATATTTTCTAGACTAAAATTTCTTGATTTTTTTTCTGATTTCAATACCCATTTTACTCCTGAGAAATGAAAATGGTCATGTAAACAGGCTTAATAGGCTGAAACAAGACAAGATGCAATGTGTTTATGGAATGATAGGGAATACATTCAAAAAAAAAAAGTAAGTGTTCTATGCCATTACAAAAGTAAAATCTTAGCTTCTTGGAGAAATTAAGAATTGTGTAATTGGAAGGACTTGTATGTGCCATTTGCTACCGCCTGTCTACCATCCTGTATCAAGGTGAGGATGTCATGTCTGGACTTTATGTCTTGATGTTTGTAGATAAATGACTTTAATTGTAAAAATTCTTTGTTTTCTGATTGAGAAATGTGTTTTCCTAAAATTCATTTTTTTAAATATCATCAATTAATTCCAAATACTCCCTAAGACAAATAAGTATTACTACAGAAGGAAGATAGATTTAGAAATTAATAAATTTGCCCTTCACTTAAACAAGAAAATTAACTGGTCTTTTGTTGTTGTTGTTTTTAATTACCTCACATTTGTTTAGCAACCCAGTTTCTTGCAGCCTTGACCAGATGCTCTGTATTCTTCCAGCATGTTCAGGGTGATTAGTGTAGTTGCCACACATACACTGGTGCTTCAGCATCAGACTGTCATACACAACACCTTCAGCACAAAGACAGTACAACAAGAAACAGTAAATAAAATAAATGCAAGTTATACAGTGACATGCATATTGCAGAGCAAATGGATTTTACTTGTCTGTAAGCAGAAGATCAAAATTCTGGACCTTAATTCCCTTTAAGTCTGGGAGACTCCAAATTTACACTGAGAGATGAATCTCGTCTCATGCAGAAGGTAAAAATGAACCCACGAATTATACTAACAGACATAATCAACTGTACAGAAAAAGACAACGGGTAGTTGATTGTCATAGATTTTATGACTACTAAAAATCAATTAAATTACTGAATAATTTATTTTCCCTTTTTCTAGTGGATAGTCAAACTGTAATCATCCTGTCTATAACAAGAAAAGGTCGTGTTTTTTTCCCTTCCAACATTAAGCATTCTATGATTCTATGTTTTTCATTTCAGTCTATGAAGCAATAACTCAGAAACTGCCCCCCTGCCCTTTTTAAATATCTTTTAAAACAATATCATTCTGCATTTCTGTTGATTAACTAACACTGTATTAATTCCAAATCTTAAAGCATATCATATATATTTCAGAGAGTTGTAGCCATGGGAGTCGGAGCCCTTTCTTCCTTTTCATTAGAAAAAAGTTCCACACAGTAGGGAATTAGGACCATATCCTGTAGTTACATAGCAATGCAAGGTTCCTTTTCTTTTTTCTTTTTTTCCTTTTTTTTTGTGTTCATTTATGTGAGGACAGAGCAGCTTTATAGGAACAGCTATCAATATCACATTTCTAGGCAACTGTATGTTGTAGGAGAAAGAGGATTCTAGCCAGGAGGTTTAGAGCTAAACTAACCTTCAATTTTCAAGGCTTTCAAACCAACTCTGAGTCACTGAAAAACAATTTAATTTACTTTAATCATTGTTTGCATTTTCCTCAGAAATATCTGAAACAAAAAATATTTTCCTTACCACTGAGAATGATTTTCATTTGGGAAAAAAAATGGATTTTTCTCTTCCCCTTACAGTTGAAAAGGACTCAAATTAATAATTTCTCTAAGCTACAAAACTTGGCACTCAAAAGCTCTTTCTTATGTGCCACCACTACTGAGGATGCCAGCACAATTCTGGGAAAATTGTCTTAGCCTGCTACTGAAATTCATCCAGTGAAGAAAACACAAAATGAAAGTCCAGATTCAACAACATGCTCAATACTGCCCTTATTCAGCAAAGTGCTTTAACGAGTATTGAACTTTATTAAAGTGCTTAAGAACTCCGTAGAATAGGAGTCTATTTACATTGTGGGTAATGCAAAGCTAAGTTTCTGAGATAATTCACTTAGAAGCCAGAAATTTTAAATTATGCCGCTCTAGAAATACTTATGCTGCCATATTACTTAGCTCATCTACTTTAGATCTGATCCTCTGGGATCTTCTTATTTAAGCCAAAATGATAACATGACAATTATGTTTATCATAAGGAGAACACAAAAATAATATCTTGGTGCAGCATGACTAAGTCTATGCTGAATTATCATCTAGCAAACTGGATAGTGCGTTAACAATAAATTCTTATACTTACTTTCTTGGTTTGTTTTCTTTCAAAGGAAAAAAAAAAGAACCAGTGAAAATCTGGAGCTAATAAACTAATACAGCTTGAAATCTCTGCTGGCATTGCCAAAGCAGTTAATAATTTCCTTTCTCTGCAGTTATTCACATTGTGCAGTTTATAAGCTTTGCTGCTCTATCATCAGGTCTTACAAATTATATGAAATAGTAAGTGTGCATGTAAAATGGTGCACGCTCACACATCTTGCTTTCCTTTTCTTGGCACCTATAGTTTTAACTTCTAAATTCTATTGCAAATTTTGATGCTACAATTTGCCAGTGGTTGCTTACAGTTAGATAAGAAACATGTTCCTCTGCCCAACAGAGAAGGTAACAGACTGGATTTTCTAGAGTCTTTAGATGCTAAATGTACAGGCATGCATCAAGCTTTTCAACGAGGACTTAGGCACTTGTATCCAATGCATTGCAATGAAAGTACTTGTTAAATGCTGACAAAAGTAGTTGAAAATATCTCCTGCCTGCCACTATTTCAACCAGCATTATATTCTAACTATGAAGGCTCCCTGCAAGGATTTGCATAATCCAATCTTCATTTAAAAGAAATTAAATATAAATGCTTTACTATGTGGCTTTTATACAGAATCAAGATGTTGGGTAAGAACTGCACTTTTGGTAAGCTGTATCAGGATTACAATTAAACAGTCGTTTTGAAATAAGATGCTGAAACTATGTATTCAAGATACCTCCCCTGGATGATACAGGTATAAACATCCCTTTTCTGTGGTGGCAGCATTAAATCACTACTGTATTTTCCAAAAGATAATATAACTAAAAGAGTAATTTTATAGCATGTGAACTATTTTGTCCAAATCAAAAACCATGTTAATCAGGATAGGTCAGTAATGTATGACACCCACTCTGAACCTTTAAGCAGTAAATATTCACACCAGTGAGTGTAAAATTTATTTCTAAACAGGATTAATTGATTTAAGAAAAGTCTGATATATATGTTTTCATTCATTGCAGCCATCTAAATTGATTTAGGATGTGCAAGCAATTCAGATGTGTGGCTGTTCATCACACAACACATGTGCTTGGTACAATACCACAGTGAAGCAGTAGAACTTAAAGCTAAAAATAGCCTATAGGATTTCCCTAGCAGGATTGAGTCAATAATCTCCCCACCCCCACAAAAAAAAGAGAGAGAGAAAGAGAGAGGAAGACAACTGTTTTCAATTGCAGACTGCTGTGAAATATTAATAAAAGATGGTTACCCTGTCGCTCCAGAACAGCCAGATTCTGCTCTCAGATGCTTTGGGTAAATCTGAGCAGCTCCACTGAGACTGGTGGATTTATTCTGGATTTACACCAATATCACTGAGGCCAGAATGCGGCCCTGATGACAGTCTGGAATGGTGACCCTACTGAACCATGTAATGATAGAGGACATAGGACAGAAGAAATTGAATTTGCACTGAGTCAGAAAAAGTAAGATCTTCCTGGAGAGGTCTCCCTAACATTCATTCTGTTCCAAAAAACTTTATTTGGGTCATCTTCTTTCAATATTACTTTGAAGAGAGAAGAGAGAGAGACTTAAAATCACTGGCTAGCAGCACGCTTTGAAGAAATGTCATGGAGAACAATACTAAAAAAAAGGGGGGGGGAGAAAATCTAATAAATTATTCAGAACAAAAATCTAAACTAAATAATAGCAAATCTTCTGTAAATTTTGAACATCAGAATGATGAATAAACATCAAGAATATCTTATATTCTGTTCCATCTTTAACTCATTGTGTTCAATATATACTGCCTAGCTCTCTCACAAACATCATCATTATGCTTCCCTTCAGATATCTTTTTCTCAAGATTTGCAAAAATAAAGGCTCATTTTGAGCCTGGTGTAATATTATGTCACAACAGTTTTCCTCCTGCTTTTTTATCCTCTTCCAAGAATATATTGTCTTTAAATAGAAAAATAAACAATAAGGAATAACTTAAGACAGGGAAGTTCTTTTTGTTTGTTTGTTTGTTTTTTCTTTTACACAGTAAGTTATAAGGCCACAACTTGGCCTCACTTTGTGCTCTACTAGATTTTTCTCCCTCCTCACCCAAATCCTTTATTTTATGTTTTTACAAATGTTGTTTAATGTAGCAACTCTTGTGGGTAAAGGCTGGCTGTATTTTGTACTCGTTTAAGGAAGTAAAGGATAGAATCGCAAAATAATTCAGGGTGGAAGGGACACCCAGAGGCCTCTTGTCTGACTCTCAGAACAGGCCAGTTTGGAGATCAAACCAGTTGGCTTGGGGAATTCATATCACAGAATGTTGGAAAGGCTGAACAGGAATAAATAAGAACTGGGTCTGTGTCCTATCTTTCTGCTCACTAATTGATGAAAAGATGATAGAGCATTGCCCAGACATTGAAAAAAAAGCAAAAATTATACCTTAATAAAACATATATCTGATATTATTCACAGAAGCTTCATTTCAAAGTCTCTGAGTGTTATTACACCATAGATGATAATCTCACACAATCAAAAATAGATCTATTTTCAATGCACCTAGCTGCAGTGATATAGATTACAGAAGCAAACAGAAAAAGAAATAGATTTATTAATTCCTAGAGCCATGTCAAAGATGAGAAATTTCTCTGAGGAGAAAGTAAAGATTCCCTCATGAGCACAGTGTCCACGTGTTGTGTAGGACCTGCAGACCAGGCAACCAATGTCACCGGCTGGCCAGTAAACATCATACACACAGCTACAGCACTGCACTGCACCCTCCTCAGCCACTGCCTAAAGGATGTAGGATTATACCACAGCTTCACTACTTACTGGTGGTCTTTCTTCAACTTATTGGTGGTCTCTTTACAAAACAAGCAACAAGAACATAGAGAAAAGAGCCAGAGGATAGGGAAATGAAAGAAAAAGCTGTAAATGACTTAAAGGCAGCAAAAATGCACCTGTTGCTATATTGCCAGAGCCAGTCAACGATAATAATTTATGACTGTGTGAATATTAACCTTGTGATTTATCAGCTGCACTGGCTGACTTGATGCCAGCACAGCGTCATAAAACCGGGGACTAGTGAAGCTAAAAATGAATGTATTACTGCAGGAGGTATTCAAGGCATTAAAATCAGTTGATCCTACATGAACAAACACATTTGCCCTGCCTATTAAAAGTAGTCTTTAGGGAATCCTACCAGTCGTGTAGACATGTTGGCTGGGCTGGTCCATTGCTGGGTGAGGTAATGTGGAATCAGCAGGGGAAGACGGGGTCCTGGAAACAGGCCGATGTTTATCTAATCCTGCCATGCCAACTGTAGCCATCTGAGCCTGGTAGATTTGCAACTGGTGGACACGCCGCTGGGCCAGGAACTGCTGTTGCCAAGAAAACAGCACAGTAGAAAGAAACGTGAGAAGGGATCAAGTAAGACACTGAGGGAAACATGTCAACAAATTAAGTTCATTAGGTCAGGACTGTAATAAACAGTGTGAAAAAAAATGCACCTAAGACCTAGTCAATAAATCCATTCAACAGATGTTTTCACACTGACAGTGTGGGCTGCTGATTTTTCCAGAGAGTAGGTGATGGCAGGCAACCTGTCAGTTCTCCTGACAGAGGAAGAGACAGCTTCACACACAGACATTTATAAAAGACCAACTTTTTTTTTTGAATACAGAATATGTTATAACGTGCATCGTCATGGCACACAGATAAATGATTTTTTTAAAAAAGAAATCCTGTAATACTGAAGGCTAAGAGCAGTGTCCTTATAACTCAGCACCTAATTTGCTGAGCAAGTAGAGGCAAATTTCTCCATAAGACTCACCAGAGTCTTCCTAGAGCTGCCTGGAAAACAGGAACATTTCTCATGTAAGTTGTTACATGTCATTTAGAAATTCCAGAATGCTTACTTGAAATCCTACTTAGGGAGCATTTCTTTTTGTCATAGCTGCTGCTGGCAGCAGGCAGTGCCAAAAACTTTTGTAGCGAAAAGCAGGCAGGTGTGAAAAAGATCAAGACAGAGTGAAAAGGCAGATTTTATCCTCTATTTTGTTTGTCAACAAATGTCAATTTTTGCTAACATAAAAAAAGCTGAAACTCCGGCCCTACTGAAATCAGTACAAGCTTTGGCATTCATTCACTCCCCAGGGTAAAACTGCTTCTCAAGCTTCTTCCCCCACCCTCCCCATTCCCCCCCTTATATATATATATATAATTTGTACATATAGATCTAGAAACAAAACAGGATGTGAATGCAAATATGTTTTCTAACCAGCTCGCACCCTACATTCATCTGAAATTCAGACCTCCATCTTTGAACCACAAACTTCATATATATTTACCAGGAGTTGGTTTCTTTTTAGGCATGTATGGATTTTTTTTAATCTCCTGTCCCAATAACCTTCAGTAGCGCCATATGGTCCTCTTCAAGACAGCACGTTCTGCTGCTGGGGGCCTGGCTAGCCCCATGAAGGGAAGCAGAGAGGGGAAGCAGAGCTCACACTGCATTGGAAGGCATTTGGGTTGTACCCCAGACCCTCACAAGCTGCAGAATGAACACAGAGTCTGTGGGAAGTGGGAATGTTTATCCCCCACGTTAAAAAAAAAACAACAAAAAAAGAAGCTTCCATGAAAATATGTACTCATCAGTAACAGCTAAAACAGGAATAAAGGCTTCAGAAGGCAACCTCAAAACCCACTTTAATACCTCCTCTTCTGTGAAAAGACGGGAGGTCATGGGAAGGGTAAATCACCTGGGACCTTGTCATACATCACTAAATATAGAAATATATATATATATATTAGTAAGCAAAAATAGGTTTTACAAGAAATGGTTTGGGGTCATGAACTGTTTCCCTTTCTTCAATACAGTACCCCCTTATTTTTTTAGTATTATTTTTGGTTAATGTATGCTGCCAGGAAGCTATTATGTATGCCAGGAATTATGTGGAACTATCTGAGAAAGTCTGTGTAACTCCTTTCTTATGAACATAACAAAATAGGATTCCCTCCTAAACTGCCTAAGTGCCTTACTGCTTTTATTTTGTTTCACTGATGGTTTTAATTGCAGTAAATTTTCAGAGGGGCATTTGCTGAGCACCTACGTGGACACACCTCTCATAATCTTTGTTGCAGATGCATGTGAGTGGAGAGGAGATGTGAAGAATTGATTATGGATGCATATTGTCATGTGTGATATTCTGCCCACGGAGAACAAAGGTAAATAAATCCCTTTGTGAGCATACAGCATTTGTTTTCCTTGTCTCAGTGCTCGAGAGCAAAGCCCTAAGAGGTATTTTGCTCTCTGTGGCACCATTGTACTCTGTGGCTCTCTGCTCTGTATGGTCACACAGCAACAGCAGCGCTGACACCAGATTCTAACCACTTTCCAGAGCAATGGATGATTGATTTGGAGTGATTTGGATGAAGCAATACTCCTACCTATGGGAGCTTTCCTCCATCACACAGAACTTGACTCACCTATTAAATCAGCAGAACAGACATTATTCCTTCTGCTGCTTTCCTCAGTCTCATAGGTTGCACTAATGCAAAATAGATACTATCTGTGTAGTTCTTCTGTCCATGTCCAAGGGACTTCTGCTATTGGTTTTTAGTGTTGGCACTAATGCTAACTAATCAAGCCCACTTTTCAACTAATTACCAGAGTATAGAAGACAAAGGGGGTTGTTACTGATGGAAACACTTTTCAAGATAGCGTATCTTGTCTCAGTGTGCTTTGGCAGTGTGTATTAAATAGTATTAATTAAATATTCTTAAGGAAATCTGCCTGGAAATTTGGCTCTCAGTGAGGTTTGAGGGGATTTGCAGCATGTGCAGATGTTCCTGTTTGGTTTTGGTGCTGTGTCAATAGAAGACAGGAGAGAGAGTTGACTATTTGGGAAGGAACTGCACATTTAGCACAGAATCATAGAAACATACAGGTTGGACTTTACATCCTGAGGTTGTCCATTGTAGCTTCCTGCTCCTACCACAGCTAACTTCACCATTAGCTTAGGTTGCTCACGCTCTTGTCAAGTTTTGAAGTACTGTGCTGGGAGCAACCTCTTTCAGTGCTGGACTGGCACAGGCTGCCCAGAGAGGTTGTGGAGTCTCCTTCTCTGGAGATCTTCAGACCCCGCTTGGACGCAGTCCTGTGCCACGTGCTCTAGTGACCCTGTGTGTGCAGGGGCTTGGTCAAGATGATCCCTAGAGGTCCCTTCCAACCTTCACCATTCTATGACTCTATGACTCTATGACTTTCCTTGATGTTGTTTGACTGTGAGCACAGAGCCTTTAGAGATATCTCTTCTGCATTTTTTTACTTTCCGAACTGAACTTACTAGTGTTCATGTGTCCGTAAACGTCAGTGAAGCCATGAGCTAGTTGTTGTTCAATTAATATCTAATCTTTAGTCTATTCAGGTCTCTGATATGAAAGAGTCAATATAAGTGAATTTATCTGATCTTTTCTGGTGTCCTGAAGAAGGGAGTGCAAAATGTGGTACACTGTGAAATGTAGTAAATAATTCATAAAGAATTATGTTTAGAAAGAAAGATATTCTTCCATCTTACAAGCATATAAAAAGACTAGGTATTTTTGTCTACCTCTTCTGTGTTCCTATACAGAGGCATATAAATAAATCAAGATTTTTTTTTTAATGTTACTTGCTCAACTTCATGAATTTCGCCAAAAGCCAGACAGTTATGTCAAAGATGAAGAAGAGAGCTTGTTCCTGTTCCTCTGTATTTTCATTCTAAAGTGTGTTTTCTTTATACAGTCCTTCGCCCTCATATGAAACCAGATACATACACAGAACTTGACAAATGCTTGTCAGCATAATCTGTCCAGGGAAGGAGAAGAAATATGTGTAAGGTTGGAATTTGAATGACACCTGATTTAATTTCTGAGGTAACACAGAACAGTTTACCAATAAAAATCTTCACAGGGGTTACACTGGGGTTGATTTACTTCCTCTGGCAATTTCCAGACCTTTTACAAATAATTTTAAAGCTCTAGACATCACCAAAGTTTGGCCTTGTTCAACATTTTAGTTTAAACTCCTGATAAGGTCTCATTTTAAAGACAACAGGCATCCATGACATATATATATTTCCAGCCACCTAGATATTTACACCCCGAATGCCTGAGATACTCTCTATCATGCAGACAAGTGGATTAATGCAAAGAGTAATGTGGATAACTATCACACTTATCTGGCTTACAAATGCCCACCTGGTCTCTGGAAGAGATTAACACAATACAATGAATTCATCTTTGGGCTTTATGTGCAGCAGCACTGCAAACACATGTCCATCTCTCCATCAATATGACAAAGGCAGTATTTGCACATCTGCAGGGTTAGTGATTTGTGTGAATATATTTGGAGCATTTCTTTGGTAACCTGAGCCCTGCATGCCCTGCATGGAGTCTGCTGCTTCCAGGTGCTTGAGATTAGTTCATTAGTAGAGGCAGGCAATCAGAACCTCATCTACCAAACCCAGCTGAGAGTCACTCATCCTTTTTCTTAGGAATTGGCTCAAGTCTTTCAGTAATTATTTTGAGGAGGGTCTTAGAATCACTATCTGAAAAGATGACCCTTTTAGAGGTATGGGAGGTAAATATTTGTTATTCCCTTAGTGTTACAGTGAGGGTTGTTGTTTAGTAGGAGCTGGAATCAGTTTGGGTTGGTGAGAATGTTCCTTTTTTTCTTATGTTTTACGTGCATTCTCTACATTTAGTACATTCTGATTGCATATATGGGAGAGACGCAAATGACTTCTATATGCCCTGAAGATTTTGTCCTTGAAAACCTTACTATTAGCATGCATGGACTGTTTTATTTAACAACAGGGTTAGACAAGAGTTTTTTTGCTAATATTTTGGCCCAAGCAATTTCCATTTATTGTGAATGTATGTTTGTATGTGCTTTAAGAACTTATGTAACTCTTGCTGTGAATATGTTGGAGAACAGAGATTCATTTATTAGAACAAATGGAAGTTCCATTTATTATAAGAAAATCTGCAGACTGCAAGATTTACTCTAGAA
>NW_010577121.1:56030-95401 GCF_000705375.1 Tinamus guttatus | reverse complement strand
TGAATTTTTCCTGGATGTTATTTTTTCCCCTCTGCATAAAGACCAAACTAATGATACTTCACTGGAGGTAAGGGAGAGGAAGTCTACATAAAATAATGCTATCATGAGTTGCCAGTACTGTTACACAGAGTACAATAATTTCCTAGA
Organism: Tinamus guttatus; assembly: GCF_000705375.1. The sequence continues at coordinate 95,254 of NW_010577121.1, read as the reverse complement.
ACAATGAAATAAGTTAGGTCAGATGCTTTTCCATTAATTAGTTTTAGTCAACTGACAGTTTAACTGAATGGCTGCTGGAAAGCTAATAAGATTAGACGATTGTAACAAGTATATGCTAAAAAGGTTATATTGGCTATTTACTCAGTACATCAAAGTAAAAGAAGTAAACATTCGCTGCACTGGAAGTTAGGCAAGAAACAGACATTTTCCCATTGGTATTCATTTCTGCACTTTTCTATATTCCTTTTCTGGAAAGCACCAAATAACTTCAGAAAAGCCTCATGGTACTTTTACTAAAAGTAGCAAAGTAACCAGAGTCTTTTAGGAAGCTTAAAAAAATCAAAAAGAAAAATGAGATATAAACAAATAAACAACCTCCCCAACACACAAGTTGTTCATATATCTATTTTTCCCCTCCACTGTATCCCCAATTAGTTATGTATTTTAAATTTCTGGGGGATCAGGGAAGGAGGAAAAGATTCAGACAGGAATGCAAGGTTTGAAGGAGGGGCTGCATTTACTTTGGATATATGCTGCATGCACCACAGAGTCAGCATTTTAGTAGAAGCAACAAAAGTCAAGTACCTGCCAATGTCAGGAATGAAGAAGGCAGAGCCTACAGAAGTGGGAATTTTCAAATAAAACCAGCAGGTCAATATGTTTGGAATTTCCCCCTAGCAGAAAATTCTCCATCTTTAGGCTCCACCTCACTCTCCCAGATGATAGTTCTCATTATTCCCTTCCTTGTAATCACTGTGTGCTTCAACATAGTCACTGCCTGACTCATTTTCCTTCCTAAAGCCTTCTCAGTACACATATCGCCAGAATGGCCCTTGTTAGGGGTCTTCAGAGGCTCAAATTTTTGGAAGCTCCCTGTCCAAGAGTGAACTTTCACTGTCTCCCTTTCAGGCTACAGGTCAGCAACCCACTCACCTCCCAGGGCAATAGTAAGAGGTAGAGTCCTGACCCCACTATTATATCCTACAACCAGAGGCAAGGGCTATGACCCCAGCCCTGACCTGTGCATCTGATCACATAACCCAACACAGGGAATGTGTCTTCTCTCACATAACTTGACAGAGGAGCACATCCTTGTCATCCCATCATTAGTCTTTCCTCTTCCCTTCTACCTTGACCTGCTACTAAAATGGCATCATTTTTGTATAATGCCTTCTTTTGTGCTCCTGCCCTAGAAGGCAAGGGTGGAAGGAAAAGGGCAGAGAGCTCTGAAGTCTCAACCCTTTTGCTCTAGAAACCAAGAGAGGAAACAAGGCTGATGGTCATGTCCTGAGCAGTCACCAAATATAATTACCCATACCTTGGCAGCAGCCTTTCCACAGTCCTGGGGGAGGCAAGGAGAGGCAGATGGCACGGTATTATTTTGTTGTATGCAACAACCTGCTGCACGAGGCAACAGATAATTTGTCTAGAACTATAGACAATATTTTCCTGTGGCTTTTATATCCTTGTTTTATGCCCACAATCCAAAGCTCAGTTGATAAGACTTGCTCTCTGTTTCACTGTTTTCTAGACAATTACGAGTTCCTTGGATTGCAGCAAAAGGAGACCCAACTCCATAGAAGTCTTGATCATTTGTGACCCATTACATCCAGATGCCTCATGGCTAAGTATCTTATTGCTTCCCATCCACTCTTGCTATAAACCCTTCTTCTTGTTCTAACAGTCTGCCCTTGTCCATACTTACTATTTACTTTCCATAAAATATTGATTCTGAATTAGTGGATGAGCATGTATTTCATATAGCATTACTGAATTTTTAAAGTTTTAGAAAAAATTATTACCATTGAAATTTGCTGCTTTATACGTGATTTTGTGAAAAATAGTAGCAGTAGAGTTTCTTGGCGATCTGTTTTCTCTAAGTGACAGAACAATTTTTAAAAAGACCTCTCAAAATACTTGTTTTTAAGAGATGTCTCAGACTAGTGTCTATTTTAGGTTACACTCATCCATTTCCATGTTCACACACAAATACTTTCATCCTCATACCTCCATTTGCTCAGTTCTTGAAGTCAATCAGTTGTGCATTTTTTTGAGGACAATGTACAAAACTGCTGCTTTCTTTGAGTTACTGTTCGCAGAACTCCTGGGTTAAAAGAACTCCTCTCCTGCTTACCTAGACTCCATTTTGTCCCTGACACTCCTTGTTTAGGAATTTATGACCTTCTTTGGTTTTCTTCCTATTACAGGGATAACCAAGGTCAATTCTATGAGCATTTACATGAGGTCTGTGGTTTACAGAGCAGAAAGGCAGTGCTCCAGAAAAAATTTCTGGTTGCTCAGGATTTCTGGTTGAAGCAGATTTTCCATGATGAGATTTTGGTCACAGGCTGTCATCACAGGTGCCCAGCAAACAAAGCAAGACTGAGCTTTGTTTGCTGCAAGTAGAGACTCTTTTGTTGGACACCAGTGGTGGCTTAGGTAGCCTATGTATGTGTTCAGTTGCGGAGGAAGAAGGGCAAGGAGACTTATGGGAGAAGATTAAAAAGAGCACAAAGTTTTCTGCTTCTGCATTGCTGCAAGAGTCTTAAAGAGGTATGAAGAGAATGATTTCCAAAATAAGCCATTGGAAAAGTCAAGGTGGCAGAGTAAGCATCCGAAATAGCCTTCAGAGGAAGGAGCTGAAAGAAGTGCTTAGAAGGCTGTAGTTCTTCCTTCTGGAAACATTTTGTTTTCAACCTCACTCAACATGAGGCAAAGCATCCTGCAGCAGATATATATCTTTCCTCTTCAGTAAAAGATGGTCTTTTGCGCAATTTTCAGAAAACAATGTGAAAGTTCTAGAAGAAAAATAACTGGAGAAAAGACCCCAAAGAAAGGCCTCAAGAGAAAGAAAGAGTCCAATGTTTAAGGCAAATTGTTGTTTTCTCTTCTAAGATTAGTATCACTGGAGATTTTTAGGTAGCATCAGCAGCATGTATGGTGAGCAGAGAGAAGAGAGGTAACTGAGGGTTTTACCAACTCTCCATTGGTCATTGCATCTACGGGCCAAACTCCCCCAGGTTTTTTCTATTGCCACTGTGCACCACAATTCTGTACAAACAGCCCCTTTCTGCAGTCACCTGTTTTGACAGCAGAGGTATGAGCTGAGGAATTGCTGGATTTGCCTCCCTCTGAAGATTTCAGGGATCACAGTTTACTTGCATGTCATTAAAACCTCAATAGACTGCCTTTCTCCAACATACTTGTAGCAAGAGTTACACAATTTTTAAAACATTTGCAAGTATTACAATTTTTTTAAAAAACTATAAAAAATATTTTCCCTATCAGATGCAGATGCTCAGCTTCTCTGGAGAAGAACACTAGAAAAGCATGCTGAAGAATGGGAAAATGGACACTATAATGAAATAACACTGAAAGAATATCTGTTCTATGTATTTTATAGAATAAATGTTATTTCAGCAATCAACAAGTTTTTTTTTTTTTTTGAACAAGATCAAACTATTTGTAGTTTGAACAAATTACAATTTGTTCAACTCCCAAGAGGTGCGTGGACATAGTTAGAACTGAGGGCTTTTAGCTGTTCCCAAAAGAAAAACAGTCTGTTGGGACAGTCATATCCTCCACTAAAATGTAATAATGAAGCGTAGCTTTGGTTTGGGGACAGAGTGTATTATTTAAACTGCCATGATTCTAGAGAGACTAAAGAGAGTAGATTTTCACTGCAATATCCAAGAAGACAGTTTGGCATTTCAATGGCTCCTTCTTAGAGCAATGTCAACAAAGGAGGGAAAGACTGTTTTCTTGCAGCTAGGCAAAACTAGAAGAGGGAGAAGAAAGAAAAAAAAAGAAGTGGAAAATATTGCACAAAATCAATATCACGACTTAAACTACGTCTAGGGAAAACTGGGGAGGGGAGGGCAGGAATCCTAAGAACCAAAGCCAAATGCTAATTCTAATTGTTCCATTTAGTTGACCTTGTCTTGTGACAGGTTTGTTATTATGCAGATTTCCTACCTGCCACCTTCCATGGGAGGATTTTGCAAAGTGAAGTTATGCAGGCAATTCCCCTTGCTTCTTACCTCTTTATTCCTAATTATCTTGGCCCTGGGTTCTCTCAAGATAACATTATAGCTGTCCCCAAATGCTCTGGATTTGGGGCCTGTGACAAATGAAATCATTTAGTGCTTGGAGATTTTTTTTCCCGTGTTACAGAACTGTAGCTACTAACATGCTGAAAACAGGTCTTTGCTTGCTTGTTTTATGCCAATTGATTTATTCACTTTTAAATATTTTTGTGGGAATAACTTCACTGCTTTCTTTTTTTTTGTCTTCAGATATATTATGTAATGTCACATGGGATGTATTTTTTCTTTTAAAAATGCACATGTGTTTACATAACCTGCTACACTTCTTGCCTTTCCTCATTGCTGTTTTTCACAAGGACTTTTTTCTTCCTCTGTAATCAGTTGGCATATACATACGTCTGCATTTCCCTTGTACCATTCAATACTATTGATATTGTGAAAATAATCTGAAAATAATGCTTTTACATAGCAGGTGAATTTCATGCATGAGGAAACCAAGGTGTGAACTGGGATTTGAAATCTGAACTGTAAATCTGTCCTTTAATCATTGCATCAGTAATATTTGCATTACTTCAACTGATTGTTTTAGCTTGGAAATAATGTGGCGCTCTGGCCTTTGGTGTTTCTTATTACAACAGATAGTAGAAGAGACACAGTCAGAAGTTGTTTTGTCTGTGCTTGGTTTGGAAAAGCGTAGAAGAAAGAAGTCAGAGCAATGGTAGTCTGGTATCACAGCTATTAGGTATCAGAAAGTGACTACTTATAACAATTTTACTGCACAGCTTTAAGGTGGTGGCAATAGAGTTCTGGACAGACTGGGTGAGAGCAAGAAAGGAGATTGTCCTTTCTTGCTGAGGTTTAGGGTCGTTTTCTTTCCAACCTCTAACAAGGTGATGGTTTCTTCCCAGGAACAACATGGAGTTAGCTCACAGTTGGCTCCAATATATGCTAAGGCATGCTAAGACATGGTAGATTTAGTCCTGAACCCATCCAGAGGGCTCACACTGTTCAGAGATGTACTTGCAGATAGTGAGCTCCTCAGCTCCTTTCCTCTCTCCTTTTTGAAATTCCTATCTTGACTGTTTCTCTTTACTGTTCTAATTAACAAAAACAATTAACAAAACTAATTAAACAACTAAATGCATAATAGGGATGTTTAAAAATGAAAAAGAATAGATTATGGTTGACTTTTAGTAAAAATTTAGGAATAACTTTGTATTCAACATTAAAGCTCAAAGAGCCATTTGGATAGGTGAATTTGGATTTTGAAATGTGCTATACACATGGATACAATTTAATTTGGCAGAATCTGACTGCTGCTACCTGGCCTCTTTTGCTTATTTTTAGTTGGTCTATGGAGAATTAGGAAGTCTTTTCTTTTATGGTTGGAAATATGAAGCAAGGTTGTTTTTCATTTTTGTTCATGTGGGTTGTGGCATCAATCTAGGCTACAACCATGTTCTTAGTAAAGGCTCAGAAAAGGCCAGAGCCATTTTTTTCTTAACCTGGATTTAAGCTAAAATGGCCTTTGCCAACATACAACAGTATTCCTGTAGGAATGCTTTAATTTGTAATGCAATATGTTTTATAGAATACATGCTATGCGGGTTTTTTTTTTCCTTTTGTAATGAAGTTATAAGATTTCGAGTGAATATTACGTAAACTTGTTAATCAGCTTGAGACCTCTTCTGATTTTGAGTATATCCAGGACAAGGTCCTGATATTTAATTTTAAAAATGTTTTGAAAAGTTAGACTCGATATGATTTCGGCTGAAAGAATCCATCTCTGCTATGTTAGCTAAACTGTGGTTCATTTTTGTGTGTGAGAATAAACAGTTTCTGAGTCTCCTTTCATGGCTATGTTTCAGTAGTCATGATAGCAAAGTCTGGAGATTCAAAGTATTCATTCAGAATGAAAAGTGTTATGTGATGTTATGCAAGTTAGTAGGGCCAAATTTTCTTTTGAAAAGAGCAAAATTTTGCTACTTATGCAAAAGTAAGTAAAATTCCTCTTATTACATTGGAAACAATATACTACAAATTCACATACTACAAGTTCACACATTCCAGAAAGAAAATCTGCGTATTTCTGAGGAACTGCTATCTGACAAGGTCTGAAGGCATTGAGATTTTAGTGCCACTGAAAATCTCATCAAAAAATAAAAAATAAATAAGGTCAATCTCTAGGACAGAAGGTAATGGCTAGGTTTCTCTTGGCCAACATCAGGCCAAGTGGGTTATTCACATAACAGGAACCTTACCCTTGTAACAGAGGTAGCAAGACAAGAGAGAGGGAAATAGTGTGGACCAGATGTTGTAGCTAATGCATTGAACGAACCATTCTTCAAATGGTTCATTCCCCAGACCAAGAAAGCAAGCCTAGGGTGACTGCTGCATGCACTAAACCAAAGGTGTGAGTTGTCTCGCCCAACATTCATACTACAATGAGAAAGGAGGAAGAGAGAGGCCCTAGGAAGGGACTATGGCGGGTTCCCTCTGGTTGTGGAAAGATTTTTTTGGCTCTCATGTCAATCCACTCCCAAGGGGGGGATGTAGCCAAGGATCCTCCCCTTCTCCTCTATAAAAAGGTTACAGACCCATGCTGCAGAAATAGCTGCAGAAGTGGCTGAAAGCACCAAGTGAGGCTTAGGTTAAGTTGTCTTGTTTTTGGAAGATTAAGATCTCTAAGGTTGTTTTGTTTTAATATTCATCCCTTGAATTAAAACTTAATTCAAGTAATATCTAAGCCATCACTGAGGAATGTTGCCTCAATCCCATCTCTTAAAATTCAGAAATCCTGTTTTTTCTTCTGTTATGATAAGCTGTAAGAACTTGGACCAGTCTTTTAACCTCTCTAAGCCTTTGTGTCCTCTTATCTCCTCCTGCCTTTATCTGTCCTAACTAGTCCTAACTAGCGAGATTTCAAGGAGTTTGTCCTTTGCAATGTGAGGTTCAATGCTCAGCACTAAAGTCTCTGGACTTCAGTCATGAAGCCAAAAGACTAAAACCACTAAAAATACTGAGAGGAAAAAAAAAAAAAGAAGAAATAAAGATAAAAACTTGAAAGTCTTCCTTCCCTGTAAAAATAAACCTAATTTCATTTAGTTTGTTTCAGCATAGTAATTGCCTATATAGGTCCAATTGCATTTCAGGTTATATATTTATATAAAGATCAAAATAAACAGAGAATCAAATGATATGAGGAATTAAATCAAAAGAGACAAAGGAAAAAGAGATTGAGGAAAAAAAGTGAAGCAGGGGCTGAAGAACAGGGATTAGACTTTAGAGTAGACAAATCATTCCGATCACATAGCTGAGTATCTGTATCCAGTCACTGGCTCTTTAATGGCTTAGAAATGGCCAGGGATTTTCTTTTTTCCCTAAATGGGAGCTTGATCCTCCAATCATCCTGTAAAAATTTCCTTGAAGTGCCAGTGCCACGTGAATGTGTATCGCTGCACAGCCCTGCACAACTACTGGGATACTTGGACATTTGTGCTGTGCAAAGTTTTGTTGAGTGATCTCCCAGGTTCTCCTTCAACAACTGCTTATTAAGGCTTATTAGGCCTTATATTAGTACTTATGCCTCCCAGGTTCTCCTTCAACAACTGCTTCTTTGAAGGCCTTATATTAGTACTTATGTAACCTCTGAATATCTAGGCTTTTGAATCAATGCAAGTTTGGGAGGGGTTTTGTTTAATGCTCCATTATAAAATGGCATGCAATCTATTTATCTGATGATTTCCAAAAAAGCACGTCAATTAATTGTTGCAGCCGAGCTGTGTCTGTGGTAGCCTGGCTGTGGAACCAGATCAGCTGAGAAAGCAGGGCTGTTCCATCCCAACCGCACACCCGCCCATTGCTGACCACAGTAACCTTTTTGGGAAAAGTCACTTCCATCAGTCAGGCCACTACAGGGCACTGGCCGCAAGGCAGCAAAACATGGCTTGGAATAATTCTTTACAGATGCCAGGAACCGGAAGTTTCTGGGAGAAAAATGAAAGCCATTCAGTCTTCCAATGACACAAGCCTTTGATACCGCAAAGTCATTTGGACAGGGAGCTTCGAGGTCAGGAAGGCACGTAAAGATTGGTGATTAGAGAAATACTATATCAGCAAAGTGTGGCAAGCTATTAAAAGAAACTGTAGCTTTTATGATTGTGATGCTGAAGCTTCCCTGGGGCTATTTGTATTAGATATTGAGTTAAGCATAACTTATTTAGTGCCAGCATTCCAAAAAACATTTTGATGTCAGCTACCAAAGGAAAGTAAACACAAGGAGGAGGAAGCAGTACTGATCCCAAACAGATAAATATATTGTAATTTAATTTTGCCAATCCATGCATGTTAGAGCCTTAAGAAAGAGAAATTCTTAAAAGGTTGACTTAACTTAAAAGACTTGTTTAGTAGAGGTATTTAGTCACTGTGCAGCTGGGGAGGAAGAGTGGACATACAGAGATGATTTATCACCTTGAGTACATGCTATGCCCTGACAAAGCATGAATGCAGTTTTCTGTAGGCAGTGTTTTTGTCTGCAGCAGGTTTTATGCACATGTGTGATTCTCATCTAATGTTGTGGCCTTCCGGGTATATTGCGCTAAACTATTTGCTTAGATGCAGTAGATGTTCTGATAGCTGGTGAGAGGGATTTTCCTTCATTGTATTGAGAAATTTGGGACCGTAATTTGGGAATATCTTTATGGCTCTGGATTTTTGGTCACTAAATTAAGAGCTCATAATCTGAAATAGAGGTTGATTGTCAGCACAGATTGTAATCTTGCAGGTCAAAAGCTACAGCTACAGTCATATTTCTTTAATTTCTTTTAAGAGAAGTCAATAAATCCATCAAGGAATTGCTCTTGAATTCTCTATTCTCTCAGATACAACACCACATACCTAAGGAAATCCCAGGTACAAATGTAAGGTTAGGTGTGTTTTTCTTTGATTTGCTAGTAGCTACAGTTTATTTAAGAGTGGGGAGTGAGAGAGCTGAAACCTTAAAGCCAAGTGTAGCTAACTGCTGTCACACAGAACAGATGCATCTCAAGAACTTTTTTTTTTCATTTTTTTTCCTTTTTTGGGGGGGTTGTTCTGACTATGCTTTGAATAATTTTTTCTCTTTTATTTTTAGGTGATTTATTTAATGCGACTTCATCTAGGACCTGGGAGGATGCCAGCCCTTCCATTTCCTTTAGTCTCAGTAGAAGAGGGACATCAAGATTGTATAGACCACTTAATTTGGAGAATTCTCATTGGCATAGTTACTGTTCAGTGCCTTGATACTGGTGCTAAAATCGGCATCCCACAGACAATGAAATTCCATGTTTCTTTGTTCAGAATAGGAAAAAAAAGATCTTCAGTATGAGATGAAGAAGAAGAAAAATATATCTCCCTTCTCTCCTTGCTAGGTATTTTCGCTCTTTCACTGTAAAGAAATTATTCATTATAACAGAAATATTCCAGCTCAGCAGGTTGCATATTAATGACCAGTTCTTCCAGACAGAGGATCATTTTCCATTTAAAGTGTAAATGTTATGACTACTAGTTACGAAACTTTCCGTATAAGACTTAGCAACTGATGATTTTTATTTGCATATCTTCTCCCTAAAGCATCCTAGTTAATGCACAGACTTGCCTCTGATTTTTTAAACTTAATTCAGTGTTACTGACTTGCATAATTCTTGACATATTTAATAAAATTATACTGGACTATGAATTCTCTACTTTATAAACTAATTTCAACACTATTGCATCTTTAGACTGCCTTTAATAACAATCTTCTACTCAGGAATATAACTGTTGCATTTTGTCTTTTAAGGCTGTTTTGAAACTTTTTGAGAGACAGTTAAGATGAAAAAAAAAAGGCTTATTTTGTTGACTACTTGACTTTAGGGAATTAACTCATGGCTTAAGAAAAATAAAGCATAACTGTGACCTGCACTGAAGCTAGACAGAAAATAAAGATATATTTAACAGAAGAATCTATGCTTGGCTAAGTCTGAAGGACTAGACACACCCCGATTAGATTTAAGGACATAGGAACATAAAGGTATACCTTAGTGCATCAGACCGGTTCATCTAACCCAATATTGTCCCAGATTGTGGCACTAGGAGATGCCACTTAATGAGAGTATGTGAGCATGACTACTTTCCGCATTCACCCTCCTTGTATTCCCCCAGCAACCACAGCTTTTGCATTATAGACATTAGATATACATCCCTGCCATTTCTTTTAGTATTTGCTTGTGCCCTTATGTCAATGAATTTGTCTAATCCCTTTTGGACCTGCTGGTACCTCTCCAATTCACAGTTTACTACTTGCTTTGCAAAGAACAGCCCTTTTGTCTGTTTTAAACTGACAATTTCAACAGAAGTTCCCCAGGCCTAGTACTGCAGGTTTCGGTTCGTTACAGCTCTTCCTTCATTTTACCTAAAACCCTCATGATTTTCTAAACCTCTCTGAGGGAGGCTATTCTGTAGCAGAATTAGTGATGTTTAACCAAGAGATTTTTTTTTTTTTAAACAGCCTTCTATGGGTGATAACATGTCCCTGTTTCTCAGCTGTACAAATCACCTTTCCACCCGGTATTTTGGAAAACGCTGCTTTAATTGATGTTCCTGATGCCGGCAGCCTGGTGGGTGACCTGCTGAGAGGAGCAAGATTACTGCCTCCTCCCGCCAGGCTCCCCCCGCCCCCGCGTGCCCCACAGCTGTCCCCCTATCCGAGGGCCAAGAAGAAGCTGGCACCCAGCCGGGAAAATCTTATTATGTAGGTGATATTCACCAGGGGACCATTTGAGAGGTGCATTTTAGTTTTATTGAAATGTCCTGTTTTCTACTGCCTTGGATTTACATGTAAAAGAAGGGCCCCATGTTTAATAGATAGTAATGCATGAGCTTTCCAAGTACTTTTTTTTTTTCCACACTTCTGCTCTTAGGCTCCACGCTCTTCGACCTGAATTTCTTTATCCCTTCACTTCTTCATTTTTTCTTACAATACCCCCAGGAAAAGATGATGTCTCCTTGCAAAAAAGGTTAGTCTATCTGCTCCAGAGTGCATAAATTAAATGTGGTGTGACTTTAATGCAACTACAGTCAAATCAGAAGACACAACCCCCAAAGGTAGCAATCAGCACTAGAGCTAGATATCCAGTATTAAATACATTGCAACTTTTTCTCCCCAATATTTTCAACTAGGAAATAAATCTCCTTTCTGTTGAAAGACAGTTCTGCCTTTGAAGATAGAATAACGTTTACATAAATGGTGAGTCCTTCTTTAATGGAGCTTTCATTATCTCCTATGCTCCCTCTTGCTCTCAAAGCCAGTGACTGATGTCAAGATCAAGGGAGTCAATCAATGTAGATACACTCCAGGACCCAGATAGGATATAAATCACCCTTACTCCTAGCTATGGAAGACACCTAGCTGAAGGACAGAAGTTTACATATTCACTGTCCTTGTGGAGGAGGCTAAATTTCCCAGTCACTTCCCCCACAGGAACCCCTCATTCATTAACCAATTGGGGTGCTTAGTATCACTTATCAAATAGGCTAATCAAAGCTTGAAAGAAACCAGCTCTTGACCATTCTTGCCCTTTGAGCACTCCAGGGCCACCTCCTGCCCCTAGACTTTTATCTAATTAAAGTTAAAGAGGGGAAAATTAATCCATGGAAGTAAATGAGATAACAGCCACCATAGCAGGCCATCTCAGAGCCCGCTTTGGCTTTCATCTATTGCTACCTGACAATTAACTCTTCAGCAACACAGGAACCCTGTTTTATGGGGGAAGGATCTGTCCCTTAACAGAGCCATGGGCTCTGCTCTTTCATTATCTACTCTCTACGCTGCAGCTCCTCTCCTCGTAGCCAGCGCGGGTGAGCTGCAGAGGTCATCCTTTGCTCTGCTTCCCTCAAGCTTGACTTAGTGCTGTTTTCACTTGCAGAATACAAAAGTGAAAACTGTAATTTATTACAGTACCGGCAATTCAAGATGTTTTGCTTGGACTGTGCACTTGCAATTGGTTACCAACATTCCAGCCTTTCTTGCTTTTGTTGGCTACTAGTTTATAACCCTCAATTTTGTTCTCTAAATCTGTGTTTAAAAAGACTTTTAAAAACACAGGTTTCTTTCTTCCTTGCCTCCTTGCCTCCTTTCTTCTCTTTCTTCCTTTCTTGCTTTCTTGCTTTCTTCCTTTCTTCCCTTCCTTCCTTTCTTCTTTCCTTTCTCCCTCTCTCCCTCCCTTCCTTCCTCTCTTCCTTCCCCTCTTCCTTCCTCCCTTCCGTCTCTCTCTCCTCTCTCTCCTCCTCTCTCTCCTCCTCTCTTTTTTCTCTCTCTCCTCCTCTTTATGTCTCCTTCTCTCTCTCTCTTTCTCTCTCCGTCTCCCCTTTTCTCTCTCACCCTTTCTCTCTCTCTCTCTCTCTCTCTTTCTCTCTCACCTCCTCTCCCCACCTCCCCTCCCCTTGGAGAAGTGTAGAGTGTTTCCCTTACAAATTCATTGTAATCTATATTGCTTGTATGCTCGTTTTTGTGTTTTTTTTTTTTTAACCTATTGATTGTGAAATTTCTGATAGCCGAAGCATCTTCCTCTAAAATTGCTATATAATTACTTGAATTTTCCAGCAAGCGAAGCTTTGGCCCTGTGAATATCATAGGTGAATTAACTAACTTAGTCCTGTGTTTCTAGCGTTATGCTGCCCATGGAGAGAGCTGCATTTGTCAGGGTGCAGGAGTCCCAGACACGAACGTGCCAGTTTTCCTGGGAGGGGGCATTGAGCTGAGCTGCTCTCACAGCAGCACCTGTGGACACTGAACAGGAGTGTGGGGAGCCGTTCCAGCAGAGGATCCCCCTGGGATTTTGGGTTCTGTGGCATGGAGGTAGCACCAGCACCGAAGTCTAATTTTCTTTCTAAAAATACCCTGATAATTTTAAAGACTGTGTTTGTATATCCAGCCTCTTTAACAGGAAACATTGGATTATAATGTCTGTGGGACAGGCACATATGGCCAAAATTAGAAGTCCTGAGGAAATCCCACTTATACCCTACACTGTCTCAGTGTTGTAACTTGCACCTTGAGGCACTCAAAGGTGGGTAAGTTAAAGTAGCCCCACTTGGACTCCTGTCTAGAGAATGAAAACTGATTTAAGTTATGACATGTTTATATTACTTTGAAATGGGCCACTGTTGCTTTTTTTTGCTTTCTCAGCCTGCAAACCTTATGTGTATCTATAGCACTGTAGCAGCAGTAGTCATTAAATGCCTTACTTCAATATTGTCAGTACGCAGGCCCTCACACTTCATAGTGGGGATTCTACAACCCAGTTTAATTACTTGCAAATGGAAGTTGTAAAAGATAATAGGGTTCAAGCCTTTTCATTTAAATCAGGAGGAAGCCCAAACCAAGCTTCTCTGTACTGATCCTTTCCAAACTCTGGAAAAAGTTTAGTGCGTATCAGTCTGAACTATTAGCTGCCCTCTGCTCTAGGTACCCAGACAAATCCAGCAGGTTTGCCATTTAAGATTATGTCCTACAGCTGTCTGCTTATGGAGGGGACATTGGTAGGATTTTAAAGAGGAATAAGTGAGGTTGTGAAATGCCCAGGTCTGCTGTAGGGGACCCAGTTAAACTGAGTTATCAGTTAAAATATCGGTTGCTCTCAGTGTGCACCGACCTCCCAGCAACCAGAAAAATCTGCAATTGGGAAAGACACTGTAGAGAACAGCCCTGTGCTGGGAAGGGGACAGGCTGTAAGCTCTTACAGGTTTTTTCCCTTTCTGCATATTTAGTTTATATAGGGTAGTCAACATTTAAATTGTAGCAAACTTTGGTCATTATCCACAAGAGGCAGATTTGCTCTGGTGACCCCAGGGCGAAAGGTTCTGCATTGGCTTAGCATCCTCTTGCAGACACAGCCCCTCGCCGAGCTTTTACACCAATAGCTCAACGCCACTAACCTTTACAAGCTGCAGCATAACACTTTCAATCACCTAAATCCCAGGCATTTCACAAGAAAAGGGAAATTCAGGTTTGTTCTAGATGTAAAAAAATGGAACTGCTTTCACATTTCATGCCTGCGTGTTTAAGAAAAAAAATATTTTCAAAGACGGCGGGAGAACAGGTTGGATGATGACTCAAAGCGCCTAGGAGGTTCTAAAACGTGCTGCCCTAGCAGAATATATGAGGCACGGCTCCTGCCTTTTCCCACCCTATCCTGTGACAGATTGCTGGAGAAAATTCTTTTCCCACCCTTACTGACAACTTTACTTCTTCAACTATGCTACTCACTGGAATGTGTGCTGGAAACTCACCCTGTATCCAAAAGGCAAGGGAGCCTTCATCCTCATACAAGTGAAACTTGTAAGCAAGGTTAAAGTATTTCTGCAGATGTTTTTGTGCATGCACAAAAAAATTTACATGGGCTAAGAAGTATTAACACTGTCTCCAACTAACACGAAAGGTAAAAATTTGGAAATAACCAAAAATAAGTTACATAAAATAGCAGTTGGAGGTCAGTATTTGTGCTGGAGGTGGTCTACTTCTTTTTATTTTTTCTTTTTCCTTTACCTACAAGCCAAACACCACAAAGCCAGAAACCACCAACCAATACAGTCTCACAGTAACAAGATATTAATAGCCCATGGAAAAATCAACATATAATTTTATATTATGCTACTTACTAGAATCCCTGTATTTTTTACTTCTGACCTAACTGTAACTCTAGAAAAGCCAGAAATGACATTTTAATTTGTAATATATTCAAAATATTATTGAAATTTCTCATGTGACTTGCATTCACCGGACCCTCTCTCAACCCTGGTATTACAGAAAACTACGAATTTTACATATCCTCTATGTTATTGTTGCTTTTTGCTTAAACAAACAGCTCATCTTTTAATACACAGAAAAGTATAAACTAATCCTGAGAGTATAAAAAGTGACTTTGAGATTCTGCCATATCCCATCCCACCTAAAGGGACTTTTAGGCCTTGCTCTCTTCAGCATTAATTATACAGGCTCCTTTCATACCCTTTTCTTTTCCTTTTTTTTTTCCTTTTTTTTTCATACACAAATCTTAAGTAGATACTGAAATATGTTCATTAGATGGCAGAGAACAGTTGTATTTTACTTGCCTGGAACTTTGAGGAAGTCATGCATATGCATGTAGGCATGTCCAATGGTTTTACTCTAATTTTAAAATTACAATACAGATGCCTGTATACACAGAAATGATGAATGAGCAGAACAGGATTCAACAGGCCTAATGGCTAAGTTGTTTCCATTTCTGTGTCTACTCTAAAATTTGCTACCACAATTTTTCCTTCTTGTTCAGATTCCTCCTTTAGATTCATTTCTAGAGACTTGGAATCTCCTATTTATCCTACTGCACTTTGATATCACAATCCTTACTCATGGACCTTGGAATTCCTTAAATGATTCATAATCAATCTTTTGATATCCTTAAGTGCCAAATCCAGCAAATGCCAAATCAGTGGCAATTAAGGAATTTGCTCATTACCAACCTGACAAGAATTCCCTCTGCCTGTGCGTGCTCCCTGTTTGAAGACCTAACAAAGGTCTGCAACCAGAGCAGCAAACCTCACTCTATGTCTTGCAGCATCCAGTTCAGAAGTGCAAAGGCCCTTCTCAATTTCAGGATCGTCAAAATATCGAGAATATCGCAAGAATATCGAGAAAAAAAAGAGAGAATACATATGCAGCTGCTGCAAAAACGAGCCCCCTCTAAAAATAAAAAGCATGCTGGGAAGAAAGCTCATTCAGCAAATGGCTTAGAGGATAAGATGTTAGAGCTATAGCACCATTCTCACAAGTAGAGGGCAAGATCAAGCTTTAAGCAAGAGGCGAAATGTTAGATCTTCCAAAGAGCTGTGAACGCTCCAAGTTATGCCCTGGAGTGGAGGGTGCTACTGCAGCGAACCCATGCTGCGTTGCAGCCTTGCTCTGAAGAGCCTACGGACGCTTGGGATGCTTTGCTGCTGTTTATATTCTGATGCTGAAGTGAGATTAGACACTTGGGAAAACACTGTTTTAATCTACTCCACAGTGATTCACCCTGGTCACCGGCTTGGAGTGAAGTGCTGCTGAAAAGCTTTAAAACAAGGCAACAATATTGGAAGTGGAGCCAAACCAGCAGTGTTGTTTCTGAGGCTCGGGGCTCTCTTCCAAAACTACTGTCTCCTCTTCTCAAGCAGCTTAATGGTCAAAAGAGATCCATTTAATACTAACAATTACCGTGATTCGGGGTCAATAAATCTTTTATTTTTTTTTCTTTAAGTGATAAACCACAAAGTGCCCCATCAATTGATCTACTTTATGTTGCCCTGAGTTTGTCATCGTCTTTTTTCCTTTTTTTTTTTTTTCTACATACCCAAGTATTTCATTATGTTCTCTCCTTGAAACTTGGAGGATTTGAGTTTCTCCCTCTCCCAAGACAGTTATGGTTGGCCTGTGCATCAAACAACTTCTTCTAGTGAACTCCAGCCACAGAACAAACACACCACCTACCAAACCAAAGGCGCCCTGTTCGAATCACAGTCCCATTTGGCAGCCACTTCTTCTCATACCATTATACCCGGAGCAAACCATTAATCTTTTGCCTTGGACACTGCTCACTACCTCAAGTGCTTAAAACTAGTTATTATAACAATTTTAGTAAAATGATCAACTGCTAGAAGGGGATATTGTACTGTAGGTGTAACACATTTTGCAGAGTTAGCTTCATATAGACTTGTTTTTTTATTTCTCAAAATTCTTAAAGTGCTTCCTTCTAGCAAACTTGAAGCTTTTGCTTCTTTGGACCTTTTTCTGCTTTTTCTTTTATTCCTTTACCGTCTTTTTTTTTTTCCTCTTTCCTCTCCTGTGTGGTCTCCTGCATTCTTTGTGAGTTCAAAACCATACCTACGATTTGTAGAAACCATCACCACACATAATTCAATGTAAAAAAGGACCTCACCATTACTGCCTTAGGTGAAATATAAACTTGAAAATGCCAGATCAAATTCATATACATTGAGATCAAAATCTCACTGAACCATCATAGGACTTGGTTTAACCCACAGTGGTTTTTGTCTTCACATTACCTTCATAAGAATTCTCGATGTGATGGAAGGTGTGGGTAAGAAATATCCCCTTAAAGCATTCCCACAGTATAACTGCCTGAATAACTAGGAATATAAGGGTGTTTTATTGTTATTTTTCCTCTCCATATTGAAAGTAAAATACTCTTTTACTCCACTAGTACATGTTCAGTTGAAAGAATGTTCTGAACAGCAGCTAAGATTAGTCTTCCTCTATGATATGCATCAGAATTTGGAGTTCAGTATGATCTATTGGATGGTGGCACATCCATATCCCTTCAAAAGCAATATAAAAGCTCACAGTGTGCCTAAAATGAATCCCTGCACATGCAGTGCAGGCTGGTTTAAAGATTCACACTTGCAGAGATGCTGCCTTCTCATCTTGCTCTGCTTTCGGACACTCCAGCTAACCCTCCTGCAGCTCAGGCTTAGCCACAAGCAGGGTGGAGAGCCTTTTCCCTTCAAAAGCCATCTTCAAAAGGCAGGGTCAAGTAAATTTTACTGACAAAGTCAAGAAATGGTAAGAAATCAGTGGGGAGAGAAAGCTGTTCCTGTAAATGTAGCTCTCTAAATATAAGAGCACAGGATCTGTAGAGGAAATCAAAGTCTGAAAAATAGTTATACTTGCTTAGAGTAAACACAACACGGTATTTTAACAGACAAGCAAAACCTCTGGCTAGCACAGTCTTTCTCAACCTTTCCCTTATTTTATGTTTAAAATTAGCTATATTTTCTCCTCACAGAGATCACACAGAGATTCTCACACAGATCCATACTAAATAATAAGTTAACTTATCCAAATAACAAATCCATAGAATAAAAGTGAACTTTGACTTTGAATACATTGCTTATGGTTGGAATTCAGGTAGTCTTGACTGCAGCCAGTGTTGTTCCTCAGGACTTGGGTACACTTAAACTGCTCAGAAAGTCTTAGTTCTCACACATATCTGTTTAAGCTTGTGGTCTCAAAGAGATAAGTGTTTCTCTTTTTATTCACAAATTACTTTTAGAACATAATTTTGCAAATATGGTGTTGTACTTATGCTGCACTGTCATAGGGGCTGTGGACTTACATCGGTGCAACATGGAAGAATTTAGTTCTGAACAGGGTAGAGTTTATCTGCAAAAAAATAATTCCCAAACATTAAACAGAACTACAGGGAACAAAAATATAACTACAGTATAGCATAGACAGAACAAAGCTGATACTAATAAATAAATGTATTTTTTTTCAAAAGCAGCAAATCAGCAATTTAATTTGTATTTTCTGGGGGCATACAATAAAATCAGCAATTTAATTTGTATTTTCTGGGAGCATACAATAAAAAAGTCACAAAAATAACTTGCTTGCTACTCTAGTGCTATAGAAACACTATGTTGTCTTCATATTGCCTGCCTGGAAAAACCTGCGTTTTTCTCTTCCAACTTTGGAAAGCTTCCGTAAGGAAATCCCAAATTGCACTGGGATGGCAAGGCAGAGGCAGCAGGACTGATCCTGAGAGCTGCTGCAGCCAAGGGAAACATCCCTGTGGCCCTTGAGCAGAGCTTTGGCATCGCCAGTGAGGCTGGGCACCTTTCTGATGATTAGAGGGACCAGGGAAAAGTGGAGAGTGCCTAAACGCTTAATGAAATTGCTTGTAAAACACTCCTGGTGAATTTTAGATCTCTTTTCTTTAGCGTTTTTAGTAGTGTACTAGCTGATGCATAGTGGTATGGGAACAGGATTTACCCAGCCCATATTGTCACATCATTGGGAACCGGGATTTAATTCAGATGCAAAATGAAGAAAATCTTTAATATTTCAGATTTAGATTATCTAAAACAAAACCATATCCTTAATTTTGCTTTGACTGCAGGTTGTACTTTATCAGACTATTAGATCACAGGCAGATTTTAAGGAAATATTTTACTATGGCTATTACCATACACTTTAAATGGAGTATATCACACAACATATGTATTACAATTGTAATACCTATACAACAAATACATTATAAACCTCTGGTCCCAAACTTAATAAGCCCTATTAATATGTGCAAAAATGAATGTGTACCTGAAAGCCCTATCACTCCACTGCCACATACTCATCCACTTTTGCATGTAACTCACTAGTGCAAATTTAAGTTTGGGAGGGAGGAGATGTTTTTCCAAGTCATCTGCAGCTTCTGAGCTTCTGCAAATCAGGCTTTGAGAAATGTGGAATTCTTTCCACACATCCTTCTGGAAGTTTCATCATAATTTATTCATCATAATTTAAAAACCACAGAGGCAGCATCAGCCTTATGGATGTGCAGGACAGCTCCTCTGTGTCTTTCCTCCTCACCATTTGTCATTTTTGGACTTTATTTGCCTGCTCTTGCCTGGCTCCTCTGCATGTTTTTCCCTATTCCCAGTCTTCCCAGTATCGCACTACAGAAGACAATCTATTATTCCCTGCTTGGTGGGGAGGAAGGGGAGTTCCTGCACAGACTCTGGCCTATCATTTTTTTTTCTTGCCTCTAGTTTCTTTTAAGTAGAGCTATCATCTCCACTTGCTAAGTTATGACACCCTAAGGACTGGCATAGCGAGCTATAATCTAGATTTTCCATAAATCATGCAAAGATGTGTACACTCTGCTTGAAATGCCTATGCATACATTCGTGTTCACACCTGAATACGTATGCACACAAAATATAAAATCCACTAAAATGTATAGATGTCAAGGCAATTCTCCTACAATATTCTGCTTTAAGTTATTTGATTGGGAAGCATGTAAATATATTAATATATTTTATAGAAAAATGGGAGCATGGTCCCACACCTGTTAAGTAAGTGGGAAGTAGTGTCATCTAGTGGTTAATTCAAAGCTAAATGGGACAGAGACTGTGATTCAGTATCTAGTATTTACAGTATTTTTAATTTGTGTATTGACGTACTCTGCAACCTGGATGAATCAATTTTATTTCATTGTGTTTCACTAATTGAGCTACAAAACTGAGTAAAAAGTAAAGCTGTCTGGAGAGCAATACATTGAAATATCAAATACTTCAACCCTGTCCCAATCTATTCAGATACGGCTGCTCTCCTTTTCTGCATGCGTTTTTGTTCCCATGCAGTATTTCCCTCTGATAGTGCAGACCATCCTGGAACACATCTCCATAGACCTTCTGCCCATCCTCCTCCACACAACATGGTCTTAAAAACGCTGCGGTGGGAGCCTTGCATGGCACCGTATGATGAGGTAAATGAATTTACTGCTGCCTCATAGAGTAACCAAAGTTTGATATGTCTCTCATAACGTAATGGAAAACTCTTTCTACATCTGGTAATTCTTTATGAGATAGAACCTACTTTGATTAAGAAGTGGTTGTTATTCTTCCCTCTTATTTTAACATGGTCATTAGAAATTATATTCTCATAAGTCTAAAGTACTTCTTAACAGCACTTTTGGATGCAGGAAAACATGCACTTACAACTTAAGGAAATAGTAGCGCTAAGCACATACTTAAATCTAAATGTGTGATTAATTTATTTCCAGAAACACATTTAAAATATGAATGAAGTACTGTAATCTGACTATCTGATCTAGATTTTTGTCAAAAGACTTACATTACAGCTCTGATTTATACTTCTTACATAAAAATCATGGTAAGGTGCTAATATAAAAGCTAACTTCCACCTGAATCCAATATTATCCGTATGATTACCTGCTAGAATAAGTCTAAATGAATTACACATTATTATACTTTCATCAATTAAAATTAAAGAAATTAAAACCTACAGAAACAATTGAATTAAAAAATATATATACTATAGTGGACCAATTGCCATTGGACTCTTCCAGCTGCCCTTGCTAATAAGCAACTCTAAAATAACAGTGATGTCTGTCTTAAGTTTCTGCTCACAAAGCTGATTTCTGACCAGAAGGCTAGAGTATTCTTTTTCATCTAGTAAGCCCCAAAAAGTGGCAGTGCTTCTTCATATCCCTAATATTTCCTTTTCAGCTCACCAAGGCCAAAATGTCATCTTCTCTTGTAAAACAAAAAATCAAAGCCAAATGGTAAAAATGCAAAGTTTTGGTTAAACAAACAGTCTGTATTTCAGTGGTTTTATCTGCAGCCTGCAGAGCAACTAAACAAAGCCAAGATATTGTCCATCTCTTTGACAGACAAAGAGCCTCAGAGGTCCAGAATGACATGCCCGGGGCTGGCACGTGATTAGAGTAATTAAATTAAATAGCAGGAAACATGTTTTCCATATGCCATTGCCTGGCCACACACAAACTGTAACAGTAAATCTTTTATATTAGATTGGTTCAGGGAAATGTATAATGTTTTAAAAATGCGTGATGCCCACAAAAATAAAGTTAAAAGGAGTATAGTAGCATGCTGAATGGGCTGCCTGGCTATGATCATCAGTCTGAAATGCCAAACAAGTTCACTCCTTATTTATTTTTTAAGGTGCAGCTCAAAGTGCCCTGAGCATGTGAATATTCAGGAAGCATTACCATGTTTACATGGAAGATTAGGGCTGGTGATCTGACTCAGAGGGAAAAAAAAATAAAAAAAAGAAGTTAAGAGAAATGTCTTCAGTATGTTACAAATTGAAATTCTAACACATTTCTCCCAGTGCTCCACTGGCCTTTCTTCTTTGCAATAATTAGCGCTCCACAAGTGTATTACAGACTATTTTTGTTTCATTTCTGTTCTCTCAGCAATATGACTTGAATGTGATTTTGGTTTTCCAGGCCAGTTTTTACAAGTTGCAACATGTTTACCCAGACCATCACGCAATCGGAAGAATTGCCCATCAGAAGAATCATCCGTCATCCCCAATTCTACCCAGCACTGAACTATCTAGCTCAGCTAGCACACTTAGGCATCTCTCTGCAACTAGCCTTCCACTGGTGGGAGATGCCCAACCAAATCACTGGTGGTTTTTGCTTTGCGGTGGTGGGGGGTTTTGTTTGCTTGTTTGTTCTTTGCATGGTCAGTTTGGAAGGAACTATAAATGGCAGCGACTGATTGTCGCTGCGATCAAATGAGCAGCCCCTCTGAGTTTTTGGCGATGACATGGAGGAATATTTCCTGTAAATAGTAAGTTCTAAAGATCACAAAATGCTTTTAATGTGAAGAGAATTAACAATTTGAGGAAAACATTCTCAGCACACGAAAACCTGCTCTTGAAAGTAAATAAAAAATGTATGCTACAGCTTTCTGGTAGAATATGCATTGGATAATTTCCTAATCACTTTAGATGTTTCATCTTTTCTCTATATATTTCTTTTTCTTTCTTATATTTCTTTTTCTCTATATATTTCCTTAACCCAGAGTGAAGAAACAAGAAATAAAAGAAACCTCAGTGTTTCTGATTTCAGGTCCAGCACTGAACTAAAGTGTTGAGTTTAATAATCGATAATCATACAATGAAATCAAAGTACAATCCTCCAGCTGGAAAAATAAATGTAAATTATGTTTAATAAGTAGTATAACAAAGATGATAGAATGTTGCTACTCTTGGCACAATCTCCAGTTATTATAATATTTCTCAAACTATTAAAGTGAGGTTCAAGATGTAATGAATATGGAGGCTTAAGGGTTAGGATTCTTTTTTTCCTTCTACTCTTTTGGATGCTTTCTTTACTCATTAATTATTTGATCTGGAAAAATCTTGTTTTACACTGAATCTAAGGCAATTAAAGGAGACAACAATCACAGGAATGTGAAAATCAGCATCTCATGCTTGTAGGAGGAATAAGCAGTAGCACTGGCAGGATGTCTTTTTTTTCTTTTTGAACTCTTTTTTTTTAAATAATCCTCTGATCCCTTACTTCTACGCCCCAAAAGCTGCAGTGAATTTCGTTTGAAATTACTTGGTCTGAATGCCCTATCAAATGTGTCTAAGTCATCATTGAAAAACAAAGCAATGAATCCCTCATTGCAATCTTGTCTGCTAGGGAGGACAAGGACGGAGAGCCCATTCTCGCCCTAACCCTGGCAGCAAGAAGAGCTGTGGCTGTGGCTGCTGAAGTGAAATGCAGTTGGATGACTTCTGCTGATACTGAAGAAACTAAATTTCTGTCTGGTGAATTTGGGTTTTGTTTTGTTTTTCCTGCGCTGCCCCTTGAAAGTATCCACTCTATTCCTTATACCAAAGATTCTTTTTTTTTTCTTTTTTTTTTTTTTTTTTTAAAAAAAAAACCTAAGCACCTTCTCTACTTCTTCTTAAGAACTGCTCAACATGGGGATGAAGTTCAGCAGCTACTTCCAACAGCAGCAGTCGAGGAGATGATAGTTATTTGCTAGCAATGCAAGAGCATTGCAACAGTGAGCTGCAGGGAAGGAAATTTGGTCCATACTAAGTCTGTTCTGGCAGCAAGCCAGATGTGAGATGAGTATTTTTCAGCTACTAATTTTCCACAGAACATCCAGGCTGTGCAGTCAGCAGTAAGGTTTCAACCTGCTGGATTTATTGTGCCCAAGGACATTTTTCCAATGCATGAAGCTTTTATAACATAGAAGAATGAAATACACTTGCATTGGTCCTGCTTGGTAGAAGTTGTTGCATTTACAGGATTCTTCAGGTTGAATGCAATGAACTTCAGTGAGATGGTGTCCCTCCTTTCTGACTTGTCCTCTGTGGTGTTAAAACTCTACCTCCATTTCCAAACTTATCACCTGAATTTTTTCTTTTCAATATTTAATATTCATACTAAAGCAGGAGAAGGAAAAACTTTGAAATACAAGCCTATGTGGGTAATAACTTGCTACGCATCAAGTATTAAGTGTTTTTTCTTCTGCTATCCTTAAGTTCTAGCTGAAACCAATTATTGAGAAGAGAAGGTAGACACAACAGAGTTGATCCTGTTAAGAAGATGTAAAAATCTTTAAAACACTTTTCTAACCTACCATGGCTGTCTGTAAAACAAAATTCAGTCTTTTGCAATGATACTAAATGCGCAAGCGACCATGACAGCAAGAAAGAGAACCAAACATTTAATTCTTCTTGTATTTGTCCAGATAAATTCAAAGCATCCCTTCAGGTTAAAGTGAACCACTTACTCCTGGCCTCCAGGATTGGTTACTGAAATTGCAAAGTGTAAAGGAGACTACGCTGTGAAACCTTCCCTGTGATAAGCCCCTGCAGCAAACCTGGACAACACCAGCTTCATGAAGGCAGAGCTCTGATGGCTCTAGCCTCCTGCAGAGGAGAACCCTCCACTTTATACCAACAGACCTCATGGCCTGGCAAGATCTTGGTGCTCAACAGCAGTGGTAGCCCCTTGGCTGTAAGGTTCAGGAACACAGTGGCCGGGTCTTTCACAGGACAGGACCCAGAGGGAGCAACTAGGGGCCAGCTTAGCATGTGCATGGGCTTCAGAGTGTCAGCTGCATGGTGGCAAAGTCCTGCCTGGTCAAGCCATCCCTTTGTCTTCTCACTGGATCACATCGATTTGTGCAAACCCACACTTCTCAGAAATTAAATTCATTTAGTGAGTGTTACCTTTTGTTTTTTCCTAGAGGGAAAAAGGTAATGGAGGTAAGAAGTACTTCCGTGCATGAGAGTCCAAGCTACTTGACAGCATTCAATTCAAGCTTCTCAGAAAGGACTATACAAAAGGCAGCGGTAATACTCTGAGCAATCTGCCTGGTCTGTTGGTTATTCATCACAGATACACATATCTCCGTGCCCATTCTCAGTCCCTTGCTGAAGAAAGGAAGTTTTGTTCTTTTCACTTTTCTGTTGCTAGTCTTGCGTTGCCAGTGCAAGGCAATGCTGAGTGCACTTTAACTGAAATCACTTGCCCTAGTGATGCTTATGTTTCTCTAGAAATGGGTGGATTTGAGCTGTTCAAGTGAGGTAACCCTGGGCTGAACCTGTGGCAATACAGCTGTGTTAGTGCTGCCACTTTTATTTTTCAGTCAGAAACACCAACAGAGATGGCTTTGAAGAGATCCATATAAAGTCTATAGCTTTAGAAAACTAAAAGCTACACAGAAACTGATCTAGTTTCTTATTCCAAACTGGGAGAAACTAAACAGAAACTATGACAAAAGACCTATAAAATTAGAACACAGATGTTCTGAAAAGTTGCCTCAAGATATCAAGGGATATACTGTTGGGCTTGGGATCCTTCAACGTCCTAAGGCAAGGTCTCAAAAAGAATCAAAAATAGTGAGAATTGAGGAGATCTCAATCACCATGGGTGTCTGTGAGCTGTTGGGTAACTAGCTTTGTCATAGCTCTCAAACTTGTGCTTTAGTAAAAGATGATCTAGAAAGAAGAAGGACTAGTCTTCCCACTGGTTATCCATCCCTCTGGGCATACAGGGAGTGCATTTCCCAGTGGCATCCTTTCCTTCTGCCCATTGGCCATCTTGGGTCTGGCAAAGGCACTGAAAAAAGAAATCTGATTTTACAATCTTTATACTGCCAACTAAAAATACTATGGTGCTCTTCTTGATGGGTGCTAAACCAGAAGACTATGGAAAAGCTAAGGTGACTAACTGGACCCTTCCTGCTTCACAAGCTTCTTCACATTGAACCTGAGCAAAGGCTGTTTAGCCCCCACGATTTCTGCCTTGAAAATCTCACAGCTGCACTTTCACAAGCTCCTTTGCTGAGGAAATACAGGCAGAAGGACCAGCAAGGCGTCCTTGGTCTGCTGGGCAGCCAAAGGTCACAGGCCAGAACACGAGGGGAGACAGATCGCGTATTGCTCTCTGCATTAGAGCACCTATGTCTCTAAGGTATTCAGGCTGGGCTGCTCTTCCACAGCCAGCAGAATACTGAGGAACACACTCACATTTTCAGGGAAGGAAGATAATGAAAGTGTGTGTGTGTGTGACAGAAAGGGAGAGAGAAACACTCAGACGTCAAAAGAGAACTCTTCCAGAAATGAAACGTCTAGCAAAGCAGCTTTCCAAGAACACATAATCCTCTTCAATGACAATAATGAAATAATCATACTGTATGATACAGGAAATGATAAATTGCCTAATGGTATAAAAGTAGTATCATCTGACTGTCAAAATGTGAAGTGATAATTACTAGGATGTGGACTTGGAAACTTTCAACTCATGCTAGTTTTGTATCCCTAAGTATTTTTGTCTAGTGTTGCCCCAGAGGCCTTCTTACATGCTGCTTTCTCTGACAGAAGGGACTAGTAACAATAATCAGCGAGCTGTATCCCAGGTATCTGAAGGAAGAAAATAATATCAATACTTTGCGTTTAAAAATAGAAGCATTATGAACATTATTCAATGAAGGTATTGCTGAAGTTAAATAATTTGTCACATCGTAATGCTATCTTGTTGCTCAAATAAATTAGTTCTCAGATTCATTATGTAACAAAATAAACCTTGTTGTAAACTGTCAGCTGCAAAAGCCAAGAGGAGAGGCAAGTGAGAATAACAATCTTCTTGACAGTCGTAGGAAAGTGGATTTGATATCATCAGAAAATCTGGATTGTTTTTTAATCCAACTAGAAAAGGAAAATTATTTGGAAAAAAATCATTATGATGCACTCTCAGGTAGAATCAATGTAAAGAAAAGGATTAATCTTCCTGTAGCACATTATATAAATCTACAGTTTTGACTCTCTTAATAAAAGCATGATACAGATGGACGAGCCTCAAGAGTAAAGACAGAAAGCTATTGAAAATATTCAGATGGGGCTTCTCTTCATGCACATGCAAAAATTTTCACATGATTCTTCAATTCCTTTCTCTCATTCTCGGGATAGTCTGTGTCTCATATTTGATCTGAAGACCCAGCACTCTTCAAGGCCAGAAATGTACCTTGCTGTCAGCTTGGAAGGACCAGATGTGCATGCAGAGAGCACATTGAAGACAACATCTTCCAAGCAATGTCCCTTACGTTTCAGGGCTGCATACTGTTAGAGCTAACACAGTCCATTTAAGGCAGCTATGGAAGATTAAAACAAATGCTACAGAGGTTCCACAGCCTTCAATTCAAACAACCTCATTTAACCAACTAATTAAGGCACCGAATCACTTACTTGTAAGTATCTGGTCTGTCAAAACAACTCTAGTGATTAAGGTCCCCAGGTAGCCATAACAAAGCATTAGGTGTCACTGAAGAATGATTTCAAGTTACTAAGCTGGTACCCTTTTCACCCTCAGCTGATGCTGAAGAAACCCGTGGGGCCTCCAAGCGCTCAGTGTGCCTGCATGCAGAATGGGGAGTCAACCACGACGGCCTGCGGCAGTTATGGGGCCAGATCCAAAATAAGCAAAGGGGTCTGACACTTGAGCTCAGCAAACGGGGATTAGGGTGCGCCAAAAAGATTCCCCCTTCTCAGTTCTGTTTGTGCATATGATTGAGTGGACAGAACCCAGACCCTAGAAGATCCTATTCCCCAGCCATGTCACCGGCTATGTGTTTTGGCCTAATCATTTTCACTTTTTTTTTTTTTTTTGTGGAATTCTACATTAAGCTGAGTTAAAATGAGGGAAAAAGATGCAAAGCACAAAGTCTTTCACATGCAATGGCAAATCCCCTCAAAATCAGTGGATTGCAGTGGAAAAATACAGAATTTTATCCATGATGATGATCCATTTGCCTGAAGAGGAATTCAGCGTATAATGTTCTGATCTACATTACTCCACTGAGAATTGAGGTACAGAAGTACTGCTACCACCCAGAGGATGGGAATTGCATAAGGAAATCAGAAACTAAACAAATAAATGAAAAGCAAACAAATATCCTTTAAGTGGATAAGGAGGACATGCTGCTAGTGGGACAAAATACAATAAGGAAATTAACTTGGCTTAACTAATTCTGGCTGCAAATTGTCAAGTGTTCATAAGGGGGAGAAATAAGTAAACATTTTTTAATTGGTCCTTGGGACTAATGTTATAAATTTCACCTTAGAATGCCAGTGAAGACAAAAACAGGGTATAGCTGGATTAAGCAACAAGGAGGTTTAGAAATCCTGATGGTGATGATGATGATGATGATGGAGTGAAGATAGTGTATGAATGAATTCTTGAGCAGAAAAGATGAGTGGTGGTAGTATCAAAAAGCTCCTCTTTGCTGAGGCATTCAGCATTTAATCCTATTTTGTTAATGCCAGAAGATGCGGGAAGGAAAAGAAAGGCTAATGTTATAGTAATTACAGTTCAGTAATGAACTGAATATATATATATATTATCTTGAATAAAATCTTGAATATTTTGAAGATTTTCGCCTCAATAGTAAATGTAAACTCTAAGTAAATTTCTTAATAAACTTCTGAACTGTCACCTATACTGGCTTTATTTTTTGGACAACAGGGCAGAATAGTCACTTGCTGTTCCAAAAAATGGATAAGGAGTGCACACGACTCCTGGAAAAATAATGTGACTTATGAATTGTATCAGATTATGACTGTTTTATTTATTGTGAGTGCTCTGATGCATAGATAATTAATTCAGGAAAAAGTAATGGTTATGGCTATAGCTACTAAACCAGGAATTTTGAAAACTGGAAATATTTAATGCTGCTCTTCTAACTCTGACATGAGTATTTAGAAAAAGGCATCTCCATAAAATTGCTCTTGGTGAGAAAATTTACAGACACCAGATTCTAAACATGTAATAACCTACAGGGTAAGTACCACCATGTTTTACTGTTAATGCTCTTAATCTCTGCTAAGCTAGAACTTGACTTTTCATGCATTACTGATGAATTTGTTTTTTGATGTTCTACAACTGAAAATAATTTCATTGCATTTGCAGAAATACATATTCATGTTGCTAAAAACATTTTATTTTAGTCAAAATGCTACCAGCATCAAATTATTTAAGAGCCAATGCAATTTAAATCAACAGGATTAGATAAAATGCAACAAATTGCTGAACCCTTGCGCTAGTAATAACTCATATATTTTAGGTAAATTTCTCTCTGTAAAGCTGAAACAAAGTTTGGGAAAAGCCATGAACCAGGAGGGTATTTAACATCTTAAGGAAATACTTAGGTGATTCTCTGAGGTAGGATTTGACTCTTTCTTCCATAACTCCTTTGAAGACTGAAAAGTTTGTGGAGCCCCCTTCCCTCCCCTCATATTTATAGGTGACCTCTAGTCTTGTGAAGGTCTTGAAGAATACCAAAAAGGTAAGCATAAGCTCAGATTCAGATGGATACCATTTGGGTTCTAGATGGACTTTAGAAATGTAATGGTAATTATTTCAGTTCATCTAAATTTGCGGTCATTAGGAACCAAGAGCTTGAGATTCAACTTTATCTTTCCAAAATGATGTTATTTATGATCACATTGTCAAGACGAATGTCATGATGGAAAAATGAGCATGCATCAATAGTATTTTGACATTCACTAAAACTTGTAATGGTTGATGTAGGATAAAACAAGAGACCAAAAATAGACTTTGTGTAATCATTGTAAAAATAGTGTAATAAAAACATTGCTCCTGAAAACTTCAATTGCTTCAATAATGTGTAGCAAGCGCATTTGTTTATACAAAAGCTAAAGCACAACTATACACAAAGTCAAATATCTGAAAGGGGATCTTTTAAAAAAAAACTTTATTTGAGAAAGGAAGAGACTTATATCAGAAGGCAAAAAAAGGGAACATACAAACAGAATATATTTACAACACAAAACAAGAGATCACCTCTAAGGGTGTAAATTATAATAAATACAGTAGATTTAAAATGTAAGAGACAATTATCAATTAGAAATGTGGTTGTTTAAACCCAGTTTTCCTTTTCACTGGTTCCAGGTAGTTTCTCTACTTCAATTTTATCCAAATTTGTAAGAGACTGAAGTTGAAGTCCACTAATGTACTGGGATTTGTCACCTGAATGACATTATAAAAATATCTTTTCTCCTTTGTGAATACATGTCTTTGAAGTGATATCATACAAAAGTCTTCTCATTTGCAAGTTTCTCCCAAAATAAAATGTATCTTGAAAGATGCACTATCCCTTTTTGACAAAGTTGAACTTAGGTTTTCAAAAAAAGGTTTGTTATATAGAATGGGGAAAATATTTAATTTCAGCGCTATATATGTTTCACTCTTTTCAAAGAGAATGTGATTTTTCAATCCAAGATGTTGAAAGATTATTATTAAAATATGAGGCACACATAAAAAAACACCTGCATTTTGTCAATTAGTAAATCTTTCCTATAAAAGATGATCTAATGTTTCAGGAAGCCTTTCATTTTGTAGTGACTATTTAGTCATTTAATTTGTTTAGAGGTCTTTTTAATAAAAAGGATAATGTATCTTTAGAAGCTGTAACATTTTATGAGAGATTTAATAATATTAGAGCAAAATGTAAACAACACATGCTAACATATATTAGAACAATTTCTACATTTGGCAAAACAACTATCTCTTTTGAAACAGGATACTGCACCTTAAAATACCTTAGCTTTAGAAATATAAATATTTTTAATAGAAAAAAAACTGACAGGGATTCCAGGTCAGTTTGGGATTATCCATATTAAAGGGGGTCTTAATACAATGAATCTTTAACTAGCTTAACAAAAGTAAACCTATAAAACAAGGTAAACATATCAAAAGGGAATATGAAGGAAATGTTTCACTGGAAAGCTTCCTTAACAATTTCCCTACTCGCTTTGTTATTTTCTTTGACAATAAATCAATTCATAGAGTGCCTTTAAAAACAGAGAGAACACCAGCCCGTTCCCCCTGCCTTACATTCCTCAGCACATGAATCACTTGGGCTTCCTGTTTCCATAAGGCATTTCCTGCTCCCCCCTCGCAGAATCACTTTTCTGCAGGAGAACAGCAGGGACCTGACAAAGTAGCGACTTAAATAAACAGGCCCTTCCACTGCATCCAGCATCGCCTGCTCCGATTTTCCAGCGGCCAAAAGGACCCCAGCTTTCGGAAAACGCACCGTCCGAACTCACTTTGCTTTTCAGCACTGCTAAAGCACTCTACAGGGGGCTGCACTTTCCTTTTGCCAGGATGGCATTTTACACATAGTCACTGTTTCAGAATGCGTCCGTGAGAGCTAGCAGGAAAGGTTATGTGAGATGGCATGCTTAATCTTTATTTAAAAAAATAAACGCCTGATTGGATATCAGATAGGTCTGCTCGTTTCCTGCAAAATCATAGTATCTGACTGGAACCTAATGCTGCGTTTTGCTTCTTGCCAGTATTTGCATCTGCTTCATTTGAGGATGTCTCTGTGGACAGTATCATCAAATAAGACAGAACGAAAAATAAACTAAGCAGTGCAAAAAAGAAAACAATGCAAATTTCAAACAGTGCCTTGCTTTGCATCTTTACATCCACCTTGTAATTCTGGTCTTCTCTAAGTTATACTTTATACACAAACCCAGAACCACCAATATAGCAGTCAGTACCGGTCTACTGGGGAGAAAATACCCTATTGTTAACAGTGTTCAAGACTACAGCATGATACATTATATACAGATAGATGAAAGCAAAAGTCAGAGGACTCGAAGTCAGAGAACAAGACTGTTTCATCAATCAGGTCTGGAAACTAGTTCCAGCAATTGCTGATCTCAACAAGCTAGGCGATACAAGCTCCGTTTCACTAGAACTAAGCAATGTCATGGCAATCCTGGCCTTAATACATATTCTAGTTATTATGCAAAGCTTTAGGTAGAGTAATTGACTGCAACAGGTATTTCTCTCAACTAGTGGCCTTAAGGAAGAGCTTCACTATGGTTACAAGTGTGCATACAACACCTCTGCCGTTGTTAAACTCCTCAAACGATACACTGGGATTTGCTAGTTCAGTGAATCAAAACACAACTGCTGACCAAAGCCTAGAAAACGCACAAGACGTTCAGATAATAACCTTAATGACAAATCCTGGAGCTAAATCTTTGCCTATTACCTGTTGCATAAAAGCAGCTTGCTCCCCAGACTCCATTTGCTGGCTCTGAGTATCCTCATCACTGTCGGGCGGCTCCTCTTTGACTTTCACAGCCCCCACCTGCTGTCCTATTCTGTCATCCGCACCAGCACTGCTGCTCTCAGCCCTACTGCTGGCACCGCTAGCGGGAGCTCCTTCCTCCTGCAGCGAGGGGTCTCCGTGCAGCTCTTCCTCAGCTTCCTCCAGGTGACTGCCGGGCTGCTTTAGCTGCTCGATGGACTTGGACAGCATCTGGAAGGAGGAGGAGGGCAACGGTTAGTGTCTCTGCAGACGGCAAACACTGGGAATTGCTAGATGTGCACTGGTAAAAATCAAGCATCCGCAATAAAACCAGGTAGCTGTGCACCTCTAACAGACCAACGTGTAGGAAAGAAAAGAAATGAAGTTTGTAAGCAAAGCGGCACTTGTTAGACCGCAGCAGAAAACAGCATATACGTAAAGAGTGCTACACAATAATATTAAACCAGTAATAAGGTAGAAAAATGAAAACCCATTACACATCAATCACCATGAGTAATATCGTTAAAATTTTGCTATAAGGAAATCAGTAAAACATGATTTGTCTCACCATGGTCAAATAAACCTAGAAAGGAAAAAGCATCTTTTACCATTATACTTGTATTCTCTCCTTTTTCCCTGCTCTGGTCCATCCCCACAGCTAAAGTCTTTCAAACTTGAGATATATGCTGGGTTACTGGATAGTTTGAGTAAAGTTTTTTTTTGAAACAGTCTATGGGTGTTGTAGTTCTTTGCTTTCATCTGCTTGCTAACGCATATTGGAAAAAGCTGCCCCAGTGCAGGGCAGGTTTGTCATGTGTAGCTTGATTCAGGAACGCACACATAGCCAGCAACATGAGCTGACAGATCCGTCTACAGGCTTCAGTCATAGAAACCCTTCATTCTGGAGGCAAAGGGAACAAAACTGCTTACTAAAAAAAAAAAAAAAAAAAAGAAAAAAATCCTTTTCCATTTCTCTAGGCAAAGCAAAACGCATTTCCTTCATGGTGCAGGTGGCACTGCTCTAAGCCGAGGAATACTTCCTCGAGCAACTAATCCAAAGTGTCTCCTTTTAATAAGTAGGGTCTGGAAAATTTCAGTTGTTTCTTGGGGGACAATGCTGACCAAGAAGGCACTGAAGCGAGCTGCGAGTATTCATTCACATTGGGCACACAAACTTCTGTCGCTTAGACAAACATCTGGGGGTGATCCTTCCCCATTCCTTAAGCAGGGAAAAGAAAAAAGAAAAAAAAAGAAAAAGAAAAAAGGAAAGAGTCTGGCTGGCTGCCTGGCTGCCAAGCAAATACAAGCTGCAACATCTGTGTGACAGACTATCATACAGAGCTACAAGAGTCACTGATGCTGATCCATCTGTAAAACGTTCCATATGCCAGTGACTTGACATCAGGTGGGTTGTTCTGGCAGGAGAGCCAAGAGAAAGTGGGAGCACGTCCATAGCTAAGACACCTAGTTAGCTCACTACTGCTCTCTTTTATGCTTTTTCACTTTTATGGCAGCCTCCTCCTCCCTGATGCTGCGATATGGCACAGATCTTCGCTGCTGTGGACCTTTCTGATTCAGCACTTTATGTCCTGCAGTATTTAACCTTTCCATAGTACAGCCTCAGATGCTTTTTGCATGCAGTCAGAGGCACGACACAAGCATGTGAGGGGTAGGGAGACTACGCTGGTATGTTGATTTGCACTTGGATTTGCAGTGGCCTGCTCCCACAGAAAGGAAGTCAGAAGGAGATTTGCTCCAGACTTCAGTGATGGCAGGAGCTAAGCAAATTCAACTTTGTAAAGCTCTGCGAAATTAAAATGTTTTCATAATATTTTCAGAATAGATTTCACAAACTGCATATTTATGCAGAATCTTATTTAAAAAAAAAAAAAAACCTTTACACTGGGACCTGATGGTAAAATTGAGAATAAAGCCAAAACCCAGCTACAAGTTGCTGAACTTCAAGGAGTTCAGAGGGAGGTAGAGAAGGAAAGAGGTTACAAGTACAATCATTTCCTCTCATAGAACAAGCACAAAAAAAAAGAGGCTGAGGGCATGGGCAGAAGCCAAAATCACTAAAATCGCCCCGTTTGGCCAGTCTGCTAAGACACAGTTGTCCCATATCTCCATATGAGCAGCAGACATTGCTCAGGTCATTTCACTGTACAGTTAGATGCTTCTGTTTAAGCTAAATATTAAAATCCTTCACTTCAAATTTCAACTTACCAGAAATACATATTTTATAGGGATCTATCTTAGTCCAATAGAGGACTTTCTTCTGGTTTTAATACACAATTTTGATTTTGAGAAGATGATTGCTTAATCTGAGCTCTACTCGCAGCACATTTAAAAATAATAACAAATGTGTTTTATCTAATGAATTCAAATGGAACTGTACAGATTGAGCTTCTCAAACCAGCACATCACATATTACTCTTATAGCTATCCCAAGTAAAGGAGTCACCCAAAAAATAACTTCATGATAATGTAGCCTTTATTTTTTCTCCTTTCATTTTCAGGAAATTAAACTGTAAGGGACGTGCCAAAGTAAACAGTGGCAGCAGGAGAGGAAGCATTTACGGAAGTCAGATCTATTGTATAGCTGTAAGAGTCTCACCAAAAAAAGACATCAAAGACAATCTAACCTGCTTGGTTGTACAGAAAAATGGACTGAGGATAAATAATCTGGGCACTGCAACAAACCATTTTATAATTTTTTTTCAGTTGCAGCCATTGTCTTTGTGTCCTCTCTGTAATGACAAGCTCTTGCAAAACATGTAAATTCTAAAGACATTTTAAATAAAATGTCTTTACAGAGAGACAAAGGACAGAGAAGAGTCCTGCAACAGCTACCTTTCCTTTAAAGATTGTTGATCTTAAATACACAGCTGTTGTTTCAAAGAACTTATTCACAGAACACACTTTCTCTCCTTCCATCCTATGGCTACTAGTTTGCTTTTACTAGCCCTGTATACTATTAGCTGGCCTGAATCATCATGACACCTGCTCACTGCTTTCTCGGTTACCCAAACAGTACAACATTTCTCAGGGGTTTATTTATTGACCAAAATCATTCTTTTCCATGCAGTTTAAATATTAGTTCTCAATAAAGGAGAAAATGCACTCGCTATTTTTTCAGGTTCCGAACTATTTTTGCTATTGGTGTAGTTTTGTATCCTTCCTTTCTCCCCAGATAAAAACACTATTAGAAATATGTGAAACAAGAAATACCCATATCACCTTCAGAAGATGCTAGTCTGAAAGGTTCAGCTGGAAAGCTATAACCTCCCTTGTGACACCTTTAATGAAATTATGTCCATTTACTTCAGGTGAAGCTTGGATACAAACAGTCTTTGATATTACATTAGAAAGCAATCAGAGAAGTAAATGAATAACCTGGAGTTAACTATTTCTATAAGACATTCCTATTGACAATAAGTATCTTCCCTTTTTAATTTTTTATTTTGTTTCTGCTGTTTTGTTTTTCCACCTCAATAAAGCAGTAGAAACATCCTTTTTAAAAAAAAATTAATAAGTATTGGCCAATTAGCATAAGCATCCGAAGTGGAGACAAATTTTCAATCCTAATACAATTTTGTCATTTATTTTTTCACCTCACAGTCTTACTCAATCACTCTTTTCCTATAAAAAGATACTCTGCACTTGAATAAAACTGAAATTCAGGTACTCCTTACTTAATCTTTAAAAAGTCTCCAAAGCTGTATCCATAATTTTGTGCACATTGCAAACTGCCTCACTATTTTAGGTTGTACTACCGTACTACTCCAATACAAAAAAGAATTTTATCATAGAAAAATATTTGCGAACACTTTTAACCTTTTAAATACATTATTATAAGAAAATATGCACTGTTCCCATACTGATTAAATGAATTGTGGTCACAGTGAAGCCAGTGCTAGCTTGTCATTTGCTTCAGTAGAGGTAGGGTTTTACCCATCATACACACTGATAAAAATAACCTTTAAAGGCAGAGGTCTCCATTCACTTATTGCTCACATTATCTGTTCTGAGATTTTCTTGAACTGAGACTTCCGCCAGTGGCTTTGCACTTCCATTAGTTATATCACTTTTGTTACCTTTGTAAGTGGAAAGGTCTAGGAGTTTTAGATGCAGAGATACATCCATAACATCAAGATCTTAATTTTTTATGGTAGCAGCAGTCTTTGAGTACCTGATTGCCATAATTTTTACCGGGGGTTTCAGTCTCATTATTGAGCAGAATGAACTTCAGCAATAGTGATCAAAGGGCCTTATGATGAAATAAGCTGTCGCTTGAACAGAAGTATATTAAAGCTGACAACAGCAAAGCCGATCTTCCTAAAGACAAGTGGAGTTCAGGTTACTGCATGTTCGTTATTATTTTTCCCCCAGAGACTGGGACAAGGGTTTCTACCTACTTTTGGATGAGATGTCAACATTTGCATTTGAGCTAGAATATTTTCAGAAGGTCAGTGGACTAGGTATAAATGTCAGACCTCAGCAGAGATGTTTACCATTTCCCACATCAAAACCCAACATCTGACAGCTGATCAGAAATAATCCACAAGGGATCTTCTCTTTTTTGGAAAGGACAGACGCACATTTCTTGGCACTAATATGTTTTCAGAGTGGCAATGATTCATTCAAACGATGAATTCTTCACCTCTGATCTGTTAGATTTTTGCTTACTTTCACCCTTAGAGCAGTTCTGGCTTGGTCTTGGAGTATATTATTTTATCGAACAAAATAATTGCTTAAATGTAAGAGATATATATAGGGTTGAGGGATTGAAGAAAAATTGTTGCTCTCTCCCTCTTTCTGTCATTGCAGTAAGATTTTGCCCACATTTCCAATGAAAATGATCTAACCTAAAAGATATTTCAGTGTGTTCTGACATATGCCATATAATCTTAGTCCATGGTGAAAATTAAAATATTGAGTTCTGCTGAAATATTCTGAGGTCTTAAATGCTTAAGTCCTAAACATCAAGAAATAAATATTAAAAAAAACAAAGACAAACAAACAAAAAACGGAACAAGAAACAGAAGAGAAACTGAAAATACTGACTTGTTCTACACTCTTGATCAACTGGTCTTGTCAGCTTAAAATTGTTCTTGTTAAAAGCAAAAACTTTTAAGAGAATGTTTGAGTACTTTTCACTAAATAAAGCATTCTTCTCACAACCAAAAAGGATGGAATTATACATTTTTTGCAGACTTCATCATCTGTAGAAGAGCAAAAGGCAGAACAATGGAAAATAACAAATGCAAACAACTCCCTCCATGCAAGCACAGACTCTTCCTAAGAATTGAGAAGATGAGGGGTTATTTTGCTTCTTGGTCTAAAACACCTCTTGTTTTCCAGACTGATGGCAGTCTTTTTACTTTCTTATCCAGCTAGCTCTTGGGAGGTTCAATATATTCATGGTTAAACTAAAATGAAGCCACCTAATCTCTTCGTATGATTCATATTTGATTTATTTGACTCAAGCTTAATTTTGGCATTCAGGACAAATGTACCTATCTGTCATATCAGATACCCCAAATGTTATGGTAAAATTTATTTTAATCAGCATATGATCTAACAAAAACACGTAAATTTGGTTCATTCCCTTGCGAGGAATGCTTGATCAATAACCAAACACTTTGCAGTGAATCCCCCAAAAGAGCACAAAGACTCAGTACTTTTTACTACTAAAAATTATTTTCTCTTCAGACAGTTGAGGGCAGGTGAAATGTTTTCAAAACCCGAGGCTACAAGATGAGCATATGCCATCTTGATTAAACATATGGAATGCATAGTCAAAGAAAAGCCAACTGGAGTCCTAGTTGAGTAATCAAAACACCCAAGCTGAGAGGGGTTAACATGCGAGGATCAGTCCTGAACTTTGAAGTTTTCTGGTCTTCATTTTTCCTAATTAAGACAAGATTTAATAACCAAACCACTGTACAAACTATGTACTTAAACTCTAGGTTTGTTTCTAATTTTGTTGGGAATTCCTGGTAGATTCCAAAGAATTGGAACCCCATGGGAAGTTCACCCAGTAAGGTGGACTGATTCTTTTTTTTTTTGCTTGTAGGTACCAGGCCTAAATGACCACTTTTCATCCTTTTTTTGTCGTTGACTCTAATATATAGTTATGAATTAATCCAAATACAGATTAATATATTTTAATATAATTGTTTGGCAAACAATTTCTAGAAGGTTTTAGTAAGAGCAGAAGAAAACTCTTTAGATAAAAGCACTTGATCATTTGCATATCTACATTTCAGAGTAGGGAACAGCATCACATTTCTTCTAGAAGCACTGGCTACTAATAAATGTGTACATATATATATATCTGTATATATATATATGTATAGGTTCTGCTGTTATTTGTTTATTAGTGCATGGTCCTTTTGTTTTTCTTCCAGGAATAAGGTATTATTCCACATGGAAACAGGGGTCAAATTCAATTCCACCTGATGATAGAAATAGTGCATTGCTTCTCTTTCTCATTTTTTGTTGTTGTTGAGTTTTCTACTGCCATGTAGATAATGAACATTGATGTTGCTAAGCAACTTGAAGAGAAAGAATTATTTTAATAAAAGTTGATTATTTTTTTCAATTGATCAATAAAAAAGGATAAATTTAATTAGCTGATTGGCTTCTAATTAGTTACATACATACTCCACATACTATTACGTAATGAGTAAGCTTAATGTATGACTCAAAGTCAGCTGGATGGAATGCTTTCTGAACTGGAAATGGCAAATAAAAAAGTTGAATGGGAATTCAGTAATCTTTACGGCATCAATCACTTATTCAACAGGAAACCACCTGCAATTTAAAGCTGTAACACTATGTGATCCCTATTTCATTCAGTTATATTTTCATGGATGTCAACAACCACAAACTTATTTCGTATAATTTTTGAGATAGCTGAAAATGAATATCTATACAAAGGCACATAAAATACGCATAAATGAGGTACAATAACCTGTCTAGTTTGAGCTACCTCTTGGCTCCAGTACTCTGCTTTGTTATAACCTTTCAATCTTTAAATTTAGAGGAAAGGCCTTTTTTTGGCAACTCACCTTATTCATGTGGATCTGTTGCTGGTACTGTTTCTGCTTCTCCAGAAACTGTTGATGCTGCTGCTGGATAACCAGCTGGGCCAAAGTACTCTGAGGAAGAGGAGCTGACTGGGTTCGATTCAGTGGC
>NW_010577121.1:7845-56000 GCF_000705375.1 Tinamus guttatus | reverse complement strand
TCTTTCCTTTGCTGCTAAAGGAGACTGAGGATGAAGAGGAACTGCTCCTGCAAAACAGTGACATTAGCAATAAACTAATAGACCTAATAGCAGAGAAACCTGTCAGTGAGAAGCAGGGGGTACACTACAGCAGTCTGCATCAGCACTGACGCAGCAGCGTATGGATCACATGCCTAGCCACACTGGGAAGTTCAAGAGCTGCAACCGAATGTGATGAAGCAAACATTCTCTTTTCTGTAATGACTGAATTCTTTCATGCTAAAAGAGTGTAGCAGAGAACACTGAAGAGGGTCAATAAAACACCACACTTTTTTTCTCCCACCCTTCTGCTTCTTCCAATGGTCAAGTTCTGTAGAATTTGTATTACCATATTCAATTTAACACAAATAAAATGTCATTAAAACACTTAAATTAATACTATATTGAAGCCATGATCATTACCAGTAACAAGAAGCTTCTGCTGTCTCATTTGTTCTTTCAGTAACAGATGTTGCAAGAGAGCTTGGTGGCTGCTATTTGGCTTTCCCTCCAAAGCAACATGGGGATGAGCTGAAGCCGGAGGAATGCTCCCCCCGTACTGTCCAGCCAAGGTCACTCCTTGTCTGAGAGCCTGGGTCTCTCCCTTCTGCTTTTCTTTGAACGATGATGAAGCCTGTCAGGAAAACAGTGGCATTTGTAAATGCTTCCCATAGATCTAGTCTTTTATAACGCCACAGAAATGGTCTGATGCCATACTTTTGAATATATACATACAGAAAAAAAAAGCTAAAATGTCTGCCTTATGCTTTACCTGGGAGATGCAAAAGGGTGGAGGAGCATGCCAGTTCAATTTAACACCACGAGAAACTGAGTAATGGAATCATTCAAAAAAAAAAAATCAGTAACAAAAGCCAAAGGAAGGAACGACTGATCAGAACATTATTAATGAAATGGCAAGACTGAGATCTATCCTTAAAATCCTTAAAGATCTTTCCACAATCTCCTGTGCAGGAAAAGAGAGGATCAGAGAAAATAGTTCACATTGAGGTTGGATTATGCAGGGATTGTTTTTTAACATAATTTTCCATCAGACTGCAAGTTAATCAGTAAAACAAAACAACTACCTGTATTAATGGCAAGCTATTACTTTTCCTGGAGCGTTCTCTGACTCCCTGAAGGACAGCACAGATGCAAGTTATCCCCTTTGC
This sequence comes from Tinamus guttatus, assembly GCF_000705375.1. The sequence continues at coordinate 54,813 of NW_010577121.1, read as the reverse complement.
AAAGTAAATTTTTATAGTTAAATTCTGATCTACTGAATCATCAAGAACTCTTGTATGTGTAAGGCGCTTTACAGAGTCCTTATAAATGGCTTGGTTATTGATGGGAGGCCTATTTTTGGAAAGCTTTGGTCTAACAGAAAAATATGTTGAGGCCTGCAGGTTACCAGCCATGGAAGGGCATGGTAAAAAAAAGTCTGCATTCCACATACTCTGATGGAGCAAACTAGGCTTTCTAATTCACATTTTGGGGCATATGCTTACTTCACACTCTGCCATCACCGTTCCCTGAAAAGCAAATGCCAAAGGAAGCTTTACAATTTACAGCTACTTATTTTAGCAACAGAAATAAACATTAGTTACATAAATCAACCCCTTTGTTTTTTCAAATGCCAAAAGTAATATCTGGTGCTAGCTGACCACATCAAAAGCTCTTACAATTTGAGTGAGAAAATTAAAGATATTTTCATTTATTTTGCTTATGTTATAAATGTTCTTTGAACCTAGTCATATGTTTTTTGAATTAGCTAGGAAATTTTGATGATATGGTTTGGAAAAGCAAGCACTACTTTTCATAATCAGTTCAGTTTTTCCATCCCTTAAAAACAATAATTTGCTTATAAATACCCCATGAAAGGCTTCTGGAGAACTGACTTAGAGCTTATACAGTTTTCCTCATAAAGGTCACTATCTGATCTTAAAAGGCTGGACTGCAGCAATGTACTATTGGTCACTTTTAAAGTTGTCACTTACACTGATGTGGGATTGTACTGCTGGAAGTCCCAGGGTAATGTTGGGCAGAGAAGGCGATGTGTACAGACTCAACAAGTTCACTGATTCTTCCTGTATCAAAAGACGTTGCTGTGAAACCAGATGCTGGAATAAAGTGGAAAAACAGCAGATGTATGAGCTCCAAGCTTTTTATCTTGGTTACTTTATCCTGGTTATCCTGCTATGTTGAAAGCCTATTATGCATCATGCATTGGTTTGTGTCCCATTGGAGTTCCTGATAAGAAAAAGCACTGTCCCTCTAGAACAGTTATTAATATTTCCTGTCTTAAGAAAACAACTGGTATTTGTTTGGGATTATGCTTTAGTTAGTAAGTCAAATTTCTACGCAAAGCCCAAATCTTGAGGATGCCTCGACCATTTCTTTCATCACCTACTCTTTCATTACTGTAAGTTCAGTAGGAATTTAGACAATATTTTGAAGACTGTAAGATAAAATGTAAAGCACAGTTTGCCTTTTGGAACAATGGAGATTCATCCCTCAAGGTATATGAGGATATATATAGATAAATCAAATGAGAATGTACTAGACCTTTACTTACTAGGGTTATTAAATTTTTTATTGCAGCAGTATGAAAAGCAACTCACAAGTAGACTATTTTTTTCTAATTCTTATTGTGATATGGGGAAGTTTCAGTCATATGATTTAGTTTATTATTTAGACCAACTACGGCAGAATTGCCACACCTTCCATTTAAAACAAATGTAGTCTGTCCTCTCTCTATATATACATATATAGGAATAGCAACCCGTGATTCTCTGACAGTGGGATATTCCTGCACAGCTTTCCGAATGCTACTCAACTAAAAATCTTTAACACTTGTTTTAAATACTTATGAGGATTTTCAAGGACATGGAGTTTCCGATATATTTTAAATCACTGTCAAGCAGAAACTGACATTCAACAAAGATCACGCATTGCCTTCCCAATTTAGTTTCACTGGGAAGAAACATAAAAAGTTACATTACCACAACAGGAATCTTTTTGAAGCCTTTGCCTCTCTGCTTTAACAGTCATGTTTTTCAACATGTGGTCTAGTATAGTTGCTTGAATTACACTTTCTGTTTAACTCTTGCTTCCCCCCCAGAACTTTAACACAATAAGAGCTACAAAGGTCTTATTAGACTTAGGAACTCTGGCATGATATGGTCCCCAAGGGACCAACATCCTTGAAAAAGAATACCCTGTGTAACAGTATGACACAGTGACTGCTTTCTTCCCAAACAAAAAGCATATGGGACTCCAATAATAGACCACCTCCAAGAGGGATACTGCACACTCGGGCTTTGACTAAAGTAAATATAATAACTTGTCAAGCATGTTGTGGGGAGCTGTAGATTTTCCCCTGGACAAACCTGGAATATCAATTAACTCTGTAAAATACTTTGTGCTAATACAATGCAACTTCAGACCATCAATGAAAAGTGGTTAAGCACAAAAACACAGGATGTTATTCCAAAACATAACCTTCCTCATACAGTTTGTTTGGAGATACGACCTAACACTGAGACAATAACAGTAGAAGTCTATCTCTGTAATTTTCTCTTGGTACCTAGGGAATGTCAACACACAGGATACGAAACAAAGAAGCTTCACTTGTATATTACATTAATTCCTGGCTAACAGTGCTTTGCCTTGATAACATCCCTCTTTGAGGATTATTAAATCAAACATGTCCAAACTATGGCGATATCAGTGAGAAAGACTATAAAAATTTAACTAAAAAAGGATGCTGCAGCAGCTGCAATACGCCTAGAATATCATCACATTGGTACTGACTCCAGCATCTACACAGCGCTACTCCAAAAATTCATGTTTCCTTTTTGTTTTTTAATATGCCACTGCTACCTTCCAAGATTTGAATTAGCAAGTGAACCAGCTCTAGGGTGTAGAGAAGAAGAACTCATTTCCACAACATTAAGGCCAAGCATGATTGCTACAAGAAGCCAAATCAATTGTTACGTAGCATGAAAGCATAATGTTAAAATAGGAACTTACTAATTAGAGCATTTATATCCAAATTGTAATACCTCTCTTAACTGGTCATTATTGTTTTAGGAAATAACTGATCAAAAAAAATTAGTAAGTATTTGCACAAATGGCAGACCAAATCCTATCTCTGAAAGAGTTTAGGAGTCCACCTGCATGGATTAGTGTCCAAAGTATATTGATGTACAACTGCATGTCTACAGCTGCAGCTTTTCCTTTTACACTATTGATAAAATGCTGAGACAGTGGCGTAGATTTAAGATGCCCGTAGTGTCACTGGCAGTACAATGCTCCTTCTCCAGGAAGAGCTGGTGATCTAGATTGGCAACTAAGAACAACTACCCTCCAAATACTTACTACATTTCTGAATCTTGATTTCTGTTGCTTAAAATATCCTGTCAGTGTAGTTACTTACTTTCTTAAGATACAGCAGTGGTGATGCACTGCTATGTTTTAATTATTATACATCTATTTTCTTACCTGGGCTGGCTGAGATGCAGGAACAACTATTTCATACATCATACATCTATGTTACATATAAAGTGAGGAAGAGGAAGTAGTTTGCCTCTAATACTTCAAAAATGTGGAGCTACAGTAGGGTGGTCATGGCTTTGAATATTTTCAGTTCATTAAGTTATTTCATAAAGCTTTTTCTTTTGTGTCTATAGTTAAAAAATGAGGCAGAATCTTTCCACATACATGTGAAGCAGACTTCCCCAGGTATTCAGAAACTTACACACTTTGCCCCTATCCCTTTGCAAAGAGCACCTCACAGAGTATTAGAAATGTAGGGTTACATAAAGCAAATATGTGTCTATCTATCTGCCTTGCGTGTCATTCATGTCTCCTGTATAATCAGGAGATATCCTAGGAAATGCTGCTCTCCACAGTGCACAGTGCAAGTGAAAGAGGAAGAACATGACCTGAAGCCCACTGACACCAGATGGAAACTCTCCTTTGCTTTCGGTGGCTTTAGAGCAGGCTGTGTACACCCAACATTAATCATTTCACATGACCTAGGCAGGTTGTCCTCTGAACTCAAGGGACATGCTGTGCAGGGGCCCAAACCTGCTTGCATTTCTCATGCAAGAAAGATTTAGGCCCAGCACAGCAGGTGACCTGAAAGTGTATGGTACACTACCCGAGACAAATAGCTGCTGCGGTGAACCTTGATGCTGCTGGAGACAACTGGGCCTAATTAAAACAGTATTTTATTTATAAGGCGCAATTAAAAACTTGCATTTTACTTTAAAGTTTCATATAATGACACCAGTGTTTTAACAAAACATGCACTGAAAGTACTAGTAAGGCAACTATGAGAGTAAAGTATTATCTGCAAAAATGCAGCATTTGCAATGCACCATCATTTAAAACAATGTAAACGTCTGCACAGCAGACTGTCTGCTCCGCTGGGTAAACCACTTTAAAGTCTAGCTATTCAAATGGACATGGCAAAATACTTTAAAAATCCGTTTCATTACTGATAATGTTCTAATTCTGTCTACCCACTAGAGTGCGATCATTTATGGTATTGACTCATGTTTTTACTGGTAAATGGCTCTCTGTCATAGCAACCTGTTTTCCCCCAGCAAAAAGCGTTTTATTTGCTGCCATGAAAACCACGGCTATCCACCCACTCAGATATGAGCACAACACTTACTGCAAATGTCACAACAACAATTATGAAACAACAGCAATGTGAGTCATGCGGAATTACAGCAAATCAAGCGACATTCTGGGTGATTTTAGAGCACTTATCCTATTATTAGAAACTTCTGTACTTTGCATGTCTGATGAAAAATTGATTAGATATATAGCCCCTGAGAGCTGGCAGCTAATGTTGAGTTAAAGAAGAGATATGTAATAGCTTGGTTACTGTTAAACTATCAAATAAAATCCCACTGAAATTAAAATATACTGAAGTTGAGATTTATGGAAAAATGTCTGAGCCCACAGGACCACAACATTAACAATCAAGTAACCAGAGAGGTAAAGAAATCCCTGACTGGATCCAGAAATGGAAGTCAGTGGTTTCAGTTTCTTAGTATACTTCCAGCCAACTAAGTGACTGACTCCAGCACATGGAGCTCAACATCTAATGGAACTTTTTAGGCTCATTGGAGCATTTGTTGTATGAGTCTAAAATGCCTGCTGCTTGGTATAGTAATGGCAAATGATACGTAATGCTGGGTCAAACACATATAATATTCATGGTTCTAGCTTCTACAGACTTTCAAATGTGTCCAAATGGGGATTGTTAGTCTGACCAGACTGTACATGTTTCTGCCTGTCGTTTAATGCTGTGGGCAAGCTGTGGGCAAACTAAAATATGCAAAGTTACAAGCAATGTAAATTGCTTTGAGAAATTATTCTCTTCCCATCTTGTAGTAGTAACTCCAATCTCCTCAAGTTAACACAAGATCCAATCGGATATGATTTCCCGTTTAATACAGCATCAATATCTATACCTAACATCTAGGAATCACAACTTTCTACTTCTATCTAAAACACTCAGAGTTTTAAAGCATATTATTTAATCTCACCAAACTAGCATTTCATCTGATCTGAATGTTGTATCTTGCTCTGCATCATTTAAATTTCCTTACAATCACATAGAGAGGGGCTATGAGGCGAGACCACATGTTAGCCATCAATGCCATTTTTTTTCCTTTTTGGTTACGGGCCAGAGAGAGGCTACTAATCAGTGTGCAGAGGTCACCCACCTGCCCCCTGGATCATAGTTCACACACACAATTAATTCATTATGGGGAAAAGTCACTGCTGGAGGTTGAACTGCCCATTCCAGGTTTTTTGGAGGTGAATGTCCTGCCACTGACCTGGAGAAATAGCTCCATTAGCTAAAACTCTGTTAAATCACATTTCCTTATGCAATTTTTCTAACATAAACATTATAAAGCATTGATTAATAGAAAACTTTGCCACCAAAACAATAATGGCTGTAAGCACGGGTACAGATTAGGTTTGAACTTCATTTTCTCTTAGAGTGTATTTATTGTCTCTTTACAATATTGCCACAGATAAGCCTGACTAGTAGTAAATGAGATTTCTCGCAAATCATTTAGCACCTACATGTCTAACATTATAGGCATATATGAACAAAACAGAATATTAAGTAGCTGCAGTTCCTTCTATTCTTGAATCTACCCTTAGACCTAAGGATGCAGCTTTTTGAAAAAAAAAATAGCAAAGACTCTGGGCATTTCAGTTATGTGGCTAAGTAATGTACAGATAAGAAAACTGAGATACAGTAAAATTAAAAGCAGATGTGAAAAATGACTTAGTCACCTAACTCCTATATTGGAATTAAACAAAACTATTCCAGCAGGCATCTCAACCTGGAAATGCCTTAATCCGTCTGAGTTTGAGTCACCAGTGCCTAAGTCACACTTTCTCACATGAAGGTCCTGCATTAGAGTTCTACATTGTGCACTTCCTCAGACAATTCCAACAGAGAAGCCAGATGCCAGCAAAATGGTCTGTCCTAAGACCCCAAATATTGCTTTGACCGTTCATTTCACATTCAATTTTCCTTGCCTCAATCATCCTTCATGACCTTGTGCCCAAATCCTTTCCTCACCTTCCGCAACAAAAGCACTTCCAAACTCCATCCATTGCTCCCTCACTGCCATTTTTGTTTAGACTTTGGGTACAAAGCAAAGTCTTCATACGCTGCCTTGCTTCCTAAAGATACTCTGTGATCAGTCTACATAACTGCAACAACTGAGTAATGCTTGTGAGTATCATCAGTTTGAAGACTGGAATCTCTCCAAATGCAGTAGTCTGAGCAGTTCCCTGGTCAATAAAGAGGAAGTTTGTACACTGAGTCTTACCTCAGCTTGAATGGTAGCTGGCAAACCCGAGGTTTCATTTTCTGTGATATTACCAGTTGGACCATTGCTTGGGGAACTGGGACCTGATCCGGGAGAGCTGCTACTGACTGAGGATTCTGGAAAACAAATTACGGATACATGAATTCATGGTTCACATAGAAAGGCAATGTATGATCTCAGTGAACTAGCTGTACACTACTTATGGCATAGTTTGGGGTTTTTCTTTTGTGCATCTGAGGAGTACTTACCAAGTAGGAATTAACTACTTACTTTTTAAAAAAAAATTGTCTGCATTTTTTTGATTTTGTTTTTTACAACACTGACAATGAAATATATTCTTGTTCTTTTCTCTTTTGATCTATCAATCAGCTTCACAAAGGGTCATTTATTTTTTATCTTCCACACAGATTATGTGGTACTCAGTAGCAGGCAGAGATACAGACATTGAACATATAATCAATAGAAAGAGAAGAAAATCTTTTCTTTCTAATCGCATAGTGCCCTGCTTCTGTAAGAGATCAAAATGACAGAGATAGGCAGCTTGCAAAGGTCATGATAACATGCCATCAATTCATGAGGCCTACAGCCTTCCCTTACTGTTTGGAAAGGGGCTGGGCTAATCTGTTGTAAACTAACTTTTATGTGTGCAAGTAATAATGATAAGACACATGACTTTCACTACATCTTTGTTAAAAATGCAAAAATTTTAAAGACTGTGCATTATCTTGATTAAAAATTCCCAAATTCTGTCTAAGGTAAAGGAAAGGAGTATGAATGAATTGTGTACGAGCTGTTGCATTAAACTGTTCTAATCCTATACTTATTTAAATACAAGTTCTGTATATGGATAAATTTAATAAGTTTCAAGATTGAGTAGTGGGAGAGCAGTGCAGATAGGAATCCTTGACGGGATATCTTTAACTGAAAGTCTTCAAGAAGTTAAAATAATTACTATCAAAACATGGCTATAATTATTCCGAGTCTACTTCTTTTCTACTTTGCTCTTTCTTTCTCATCCTGTTGCAAAAATATGTCCTCACTTTCACTGAAATTAGCATGAGATTTCCTAGCAGCTTCTTGGACCTGCTGCTGTTTCCTGCCAGAGCTGCCTTCAATTTATTAATGTGAATCAGTACCCAAATATACTAACTGGTCAGGGAAATTTCCTGCACTGAATTCTCACTGATTTCATCAGAACAATAGAAACACAAACTGTGTAATTTTTTCTCAGCTTTTGAAAAACTGTAATAGCACATTTTATATAAGTATGCATTTACTCAAGTACTATTTTGAGTTAAAAGGTAAAAAAAAAAAAAGAAAAAAAAAAGAAAAACCACTTTAGACAGTAATGTTTCAACAAAATCAAATAATTGATTAAATGTTTGCTAAGCCAAAGTTATGAAAGCTATATAATCATAACCATAATCATAATAATGGCAGTCTGCAAGGCTCGGTGTTATTGACACAGACATGAGTCATGGCTAAAGGACATATGTCCTTTACTTGGAGGCTTCTGCTCTGGCAATGACTGCAGAAAAACCTCCTGGGATAAATACTTATTTCATAGCTTACTTGCAGGTCTACAGAATACAAAAATCTGCCACAATTAAGGAGGAGATCAAGAATCTCAGAAGTGTTTCAGAGAATTGAAATAAATTAATTAATTGTAAAAAGCCCCAATCTGGAAGTAATTTATAGAGAAACCACCTTATGTAGTTACTTTAATGCTTACAATCATAGCTCTGTCTCAGTTTTACATACGACATACTGTGAAAGTCTGTTATGAGAACTGCATCTATGGGGACGCCAAAGTGAATTTGCTTACTGTAATGCTCTTTTATTTCAAATAAATACAATAAATGCTCTTTTACTTCAAATAAATGAATACAGCCTTGTCAGCTTTCTATTCCTAGGCACTAAAACAAGGTGACTTCAGGCTGGTTGGTAGCTGTGGTGAAGTGTGAAATTCTGCAAAATAATCCATATGATATGAGTCACCACTCCATATAGCGATACCAAGCATGTAACAGAATGCGTTGGTATATGCTGTTAATTGGCCTGTCACTTTTTTTTAGTGCAAGGGCAAGAAAAATACTGAAAAAAATACTATCTATCTCATGAAAAAAAAAATTGCATTTTCCCCTTTTTAATCTCCCATATACATAATCCCTGTTTTTGCATGCTAAAAATCTGATTCAATTACTAACAATTTTATATGATATCTATCTGATGCTTTCAATTTTTTTTAAAGAAAAACATCCCCAACACCAAACAGACAATCAAAAGAAAAAAAAACAACAACAAAAAAACAGAACAACAGGATAAAACATACAATCTCAAAAAGATTCTGGATTAACCAAAGGTATTTTTGCACCTGCTTTTTTCATTTGCATTCTCGATTGGAGAGAATTGGAAAGTGGGAGATGCAAGACCCCAAATTTTTACCATGTTCAGAATAAACAAATGAGGGGAACAGACTGTTCTCTTTCTTTTTCTCCTTTAATGTCCTTTTTTGCTGATAGGTTACCATTAATTTGTTTCTGCACCTACTGTTACAAAATGCTTCTTTCCAAACTGGTTTAAGAACATGGTTTTTGAACAGTGGCTTTTTAATACGTTTTAAAAAGCTGCAGATTTATATTTAATCATTTCTTTAATCCAGTTCCCTTTCCAGCAGCAGAAAAATAACGGCTAACAGCACGGTTAGGAAACAACTTCAATGCCAATATACCACTTCTGGGGTTGTTCCATGCATTTCAGGTAGCAGTTGCAGTTGAGACAGAATTTTTTTTTCCAGGTTTAATTACCTGTCACTTCAAAGAGTCTCTTCTTGAATGAACTGACAACATTTCCATCCTTCCTCCTAAGTAAAGGACTGCTTCTCCTTTCTGTCACCTTTTGTTTTAACCTTGAACGTACCTTCAAATTCGGCTCTGAAGCTGGAAACGGAAAGAAAATAAATGATTTCAAATCAAAGTATGGCTTCACCCAGTCACCACTGACCTATAGGATCCTCCTTATAGGACTTAATGGGATCCACACAGAGCTCAAAGGCAGAATTTTTCCTACCTGTCCTCTCCAGTCTTCCTGCTGTCCCTAATACAATTCCATTTGAGATTGAGGTATCGGTGAGAAAGCAAGGCTCTGGATAGCTTCTGAGCTTTGTACTATTATTACTTTCGACCTTACCCCCCATTTCATCTTTTCCTGATTCTCTCTCGCCTTCAAAAAAAATAGGTTCATAATGAACTTGTATTATCACAATGTCTCTATTCCCAATTTGAGTTAAATCGATGAGACAGGAGGACATTCTACTTTGTACACTATTTCCTTGACTTCAAAGAGGAATATTTTTTCTCACATATCTAACAATCTGAGATTCTTATTCTGCTTTATAACATTACATAGATTAAAGCATGTGAAGCTAAGTTATGAGGAGCATATTCTAAAAATATTTGAGAAAACCAATAGCACAAAATTCACTAAGAGTCACTAAGGCCTGCACTTCTACGAAGCCAGTGTTGGTTTGTTCTTTTATCTGCTTCTAAACTTTTATTATTCCTCACATATTCTTCTTCAGTTCAAGGGGCAGACAGTGGGTTATAAAATTCAAAATTTTCAGTGTCTCTGCTGAAAAAGGTAAAAAGGCATTTCAGTAATAAGTCATTGAATTAACTTCTCTTCCCCTCTAAAGAAATGGCCATTTACTCACTTTTTTTTCTCATCCCATTTCAACTCTGTTTTTTTTTTCTTTTCCTTAGAATGCAGTAGTAGGTGCTGTGACTATTAGCAGTTCATTTTCTCATTAATATTAATTAGAGGTTAATGAAAGCTTTGTTCTGCATCATTTTATATATCTCATAGGTGAAAACTTTGATGTCAAAGTTTTGGAAATCAACCTTATAATTGGATTATGGTCTGATGACAGAAATAGAAAGAAGCCTCCATTGGTGCCTTTTGATTTCTCTTAGAAATATAAATTATGACAAGATTTGCTGGCAGAACATTTTTTGGTCAGCAATTTTAGGCCCAGAACTTCAATGTTTTCTGAATAACATACCAAACAACTAGATTTATTACAGTGTCCAAAGAACATTTACGCAGAAAAATATATACTCTGAAAAAGAAGAAGTAGGATTGATTCCCAGAAAACCTAGGATTATATTTAATGCACCTTGGGCAAGTTCCACCTCTCTTTTCTAAATGGGCACAGTCTTTCCATCATGTGAACATCAGAGATGAAGCTCTGCTTCACTTTTTGTTTTGTGATATTTTTGCATGATAAAATGTTTCATGTACTCAGTTATCTGCTCTTATAAATAAACCTGCTATCAGATAGACTGCTAAGAGCCAATGAAAGATAATTGTGGAATACTGAACTTGTTTATATTTTTCTTTCTAGAACTGAGACTTGGCTGAGTGATATTTCAAAACAGAGACAACTGGAAACTGGGATCAGTTCTCTCTCCTAAGCACATGCATAAACCCACCCCCTCAAAAGGAGCACGGGTTAGCAGAAAACAAAATAAATTAAACCTTTCCTTTCTTCAACATTTTACTGTTGGTTGCTTTGAGATAATGATTCAACACACCTCTCGCTACAATAGTTGTCTGGTGCGTAATATCAACACGTTTGTTTCCTGCTGTCCCCCTTGTTCCCTGAGGAACAGGGACACTAGAAATGCTTATGGCAGAGGAAAGGAATTGCTACCATGTTCAGAGTGATGCTAAATATTCTGTTACCTCAAAACTTCTTCCATCTGCAGTCATTCACTTGCCTTTGTCACATATTGGCTCTTGGCAAGCAGTTCTAAGCCTTGAGCACATTTCAGTGAAAGAGGCACAAGCTACTAAAACGCTGGAAATCTTTAATAATAAAGATAATAAAGTTTCAATGGTTACTACCATCACTTAGACCAATGGTCAGTATAGATATCACCCAAGTATGATGACATTTAGAAGAAAAGATAGTCAACCATTGTGCTGAATCACTTTGCACCGTATGCTTAAAATTTAGGAGATTTCCACGCCCTTGACAGACTAATGTGATACAAATCCTCTGTAATATTCACTGGAGAGTAGCTCCACTTCTATATGATATGTGTTTCATGCTCACAGAGATTGCCTTTCTATTTTTACCTCATTCCCATCACATTCTGCAACCCAATCAATCATTTAAACAGAGAAAGCGCTTTGATGTTAACGTCTGAATTTATGAGCCAGCTGAGAAGATAGCTGTTCCATGAAAGATGAAGTATCATTTTTAAATGGAAATAATCAATTTTAAAATGAAAAGGCCTGGAGAAGAGTGAGTTTCAAAATATAAAATAAAAACTCCCAATAAAAGGCAAAGCTAAGGTTTATAAGTGTGTGTATGCCTCAAGTACTGGCCTTCTTGAATATCTCCCGTAAGACACTGCCAGATGCTGACATGATATCATCTAGGACTTGATGTCTGGAAGTAAAAAAACAGATTTCAATGTATTAAATAAATCTATCAAATTTGAGGATATCTGCTCCGAAGGACAAAGTGCAGAATTGGAAAATGGTTTCTTGATCCCACTTAGTTGCTGAGGCACTGACTTGGTGCATGACTTGGCGTTTCAACCTGTCCCACTGAAGTTTAAGCAGAATTATTGTTGACTGCAACCAGTATGAATTAAGTTAGCAAACTTATGTACCTCGGTACAGTTCTACATGGAGGTAGTAATAACATTTCTAACTGTCAGCACTCTTCTAATAGTTAACAAGGTAAAATCAAATAATTTCAGCTTCAAAGATAAAGCTGTGGATTAAAATTATACGTGGATAGACAGATAGATACACACATCTCCCCAAAGCTCATAACTGATATATGTGATTGCTTTTAAATTATTTTAATCCTTTGAGTGCTGAAATACATAAAGGGTGGAAAACAAATTTCTTGAAACGTTGTCTAAATTACTTTGTCTGCCAAGTATCTGCAGAGCATTTGAAAAGCTTTAGTTGCAGTGAAAAAATATTATAATTAATCTGGTTTGATATTTTAGCTAGTGGTTCTTAGAAATAGTCTACAGAGGGTATCACTCAAAATAACTATTTTGCAGAGCTCCTTGTGTGGATATTTTTACTATACGTTATGAATTCCTTTGCTGAGTTTATCTAAATCTACTGCCAAAGGTGACTACAGTAATCACCCAGAGAGATTTGTTGTGCAGGAGTATCACAAGGGGAGCTGGTACCAAAGAACTACCGAGTCCTAAACTTCTGTCACTGCTTTACTGCAGAACTGCTTCCTCATGTAGATACAACCCCCTAAGAACTAACCTTTTTTGCACTACATTAATACCACAGGATAATCAAAAAGTCCCCCATGTAGACTATTCCTCTACTCTATGATTCAATCATAAACCAAAATAGTGATTCAGTAGGATAATGAATATATGTGACTAACTTTATGTACACCGAACATCATGTTAGATTAAAAGACAACAGAAAATATCATAAGCCATGCAATGGATCAGTTACCTAACTCTTTGGCATGGCCTGCAGTTATTTCTAAGGAAGTGGTAATCTTAGTTCTACATAAAGAAGAAATATAATGTCTGTATGAATTTTATCATCACCTTCCCTGCTTCACATAGCAGGGAAGAGATTAGTGGCCATATTTTTAAAAATAGGAAAATACACAAACTTGCACATACATACAAATTATTGCATTCCAATCACCATCATTGGTGAAAAAGAACTATTCTCTCCTGAGTAACATGATATTGAGAAGCAAGCACGAGAGACAGCAAAATCATACAGTGAAATCATTATGCCATATACTACATTTTACTTAATCATTAACAATTTGCAGCATTACTCGCACTAAGGAATATTGCCTGTGGCAAAACCGCTCCCAAATGAGCTGAGTTTTTGTGACAGGGCTTTGTTTCACTGTTTCTTCTTATTAAACACACAGAAATAATTAAGAAGAATGGATAGAAATACTCTCTACTCATGGGAAGGGGACATATAAATGTAGGGAATGTAAAAGATAATAATGTTTTACTTTCTGCTGCTCCTGGAACACAGGACCACTTTTGAATCAGAAAAGCGTGTTGCAACTTCAAATCAGCATTTAACAAAGTAGACAGGAAATGGGGGGTGGGAGATGGTGTGTAGTGAGCAGGTCTTCATCTTGAGGCTATATAGAGGAAACCTGAAGAACAGAAAGTGAGCTTTTGTCTAGGCCTAGGAAGGCTCTAAAGTGAAACCATTTCCTTTTATTAGTTGAAGGCTGTCTTTAAAAAGCTGTGGGGTAGCAGAGTAAGTGATACCAAGTTTGGCTAAGAGGATTCCAAAAGCAGAATAAGCAATATAGGCAAATTATGTATATTTTCAAGATTTGTCACTTCTTACATGATTAAGAGATATGAGAAAGAATTTCTCCCTGTTGCCCAGACACCAACTTTTAGTACTAAGATCACTTTCAAATAATATGGACTTCTATAATATATTTAAGTCAACAAATACAACTACAAAACAAAGACTTCGTAATCTAGAACTAATTAGCTCTGGCATTCCATTTTTTTTTTTTTTGGTCACATTTTTAGACTTTAAAGAGTCATATATTAAAATGATTTGCCTACATTCAATATTATATACTATACAAAAGTTATCCAAAGAGCTTTTTCTGCTGTTTTCCTGCTTTCTATCTTACAAGCCTCAAGGAAGGAAATTACATAGTCAATGAATTCTTTTATTTTGGTATATGTGTTGTTATTTGGTTTTTTTTTTGCATTGTCCTGTCCTGCTATGTGTCAATGACACATAACACTAAATTATAAAATTGAAGAGATGAAGACAGCCTCTTTTTGTAGCATTTATTCACAGCACAAGTGGGTTCCTGGCCCCTTCTGTGGGCCAGTCACGAAGGTGATACACACACACAATAAAGCTGGCTGGGCTTCCTGTCTGTGCAGCACCAGCTCTGGACATTAAGAGACTCTAATGACAATGAGAACCTAAGAGAATCTCCATTTGACCTGGAGAAGGTCAAATTCCACTCCGCTACTGTATGAAGAAAAACAGTTGAAAGAGGTATATATAAGATCCCTACAAAGGCAGTCTGAGGTTATTTAGCTGGGGAGAAATACCCATTCATACATCTCTCAGGAAAAAAAGACCAAATTTTCCCAGTTCCCTCCCCCGCCACTGTTATAGGCAGTGTAAAAGGGACAAAATACATCTGTCCCCCATCAGAAAGGATAAATGAGGAGATAGTCTAGGCTTCTTCATCAAAAATATGAATTCAATTGAAGTCAGAAGCTCTGGATAGGCATAGTACATACGTCAAGAACCGAAGTAGCTTCCTGCTCCCTCTCCCCTGCTTTATGGAGAGCTGCCCCCAAATTTGTTCTTGTGAGAGATCTCGGAAAGTTACACAGTCCTTCCTCTAGCTGCATGAGGCTCTAGCAGACATGTAAATAGTCTCTGCTCTGCTTGGAGTTTCTGACTTCTGCTCTGATTTCCTGCAGGCAACCACAGACTGTTTCAGACACCTTCACCGATCTGAATATACTGAACATGGGCAAGATGGGCAATGGGTTGATGGACTGGAAGATACCTGCATGCAGTACGGTTCTGCGGGTTCAAGGACTTTTAAATTCTGTTAATTTAAAATGCCTCTTCTCAAAGAGCTTTCAATTAGATTCATGAGACTGAAAGCCATTTATACCATTTCCTCAAAAGCTATTCCAGGAACTATATGGAACATCCACGTTGCTGGTCCTGACCACTGGGTGGTCCCAACAAGGCAGGAGCACCAGATACAGCTGTGTAGGATGAAGATGCTTGGTTTATCTGGCTTGCATCACCTAATGTGTTTTCAGCATGCACAGAAATTGCTTCCTGGACTGCCAGTTGCTTTAAGGGGAATGCTAGTCACATGTGAAACCCTTTAGTCCTTTGCTTTGTTTTAGTTCTGTGAAAGGTAGAATGCTTTATTTACTCTGACTAAGGTAAATATTCATTCCCTAAATAAGAAAAGAGTTTTAGTGAAATACATAGTAAAATGACTAATTAGATTAGAAGGGATCCCTCAGCCCTTCAACTGTCTTCAGGCTAAGGAAGTAATTTTAACAAGATTAGCAGTTTTTCATTGGTTGTCTGAAGAAGGTTGAAAAATGAAATACTCCCTGAAGCCACTTTAAATATTTAGCTTTTTCCTTAATGCACTGCTGTCAATATGGAAACACAAAATTTCTGTTTTAAATCCACGCAAGTAATGTTATCTCTTTAGGAATGCTTCATTGAATTAGGTGTAGGAATTACTCAGTGAACTGCTTGCATTTAGCCAAAATTAGGTAGCTATATATTTTTCTCATTAAAAAACTGGTCTATATAATATATTTCTCTGATATCATGTGTGCCACATGTGTGTCACCTGTGAGGCGAAAGAGGCAGACTCTTGATACTATTCTTATCAATTTCTGCTCATTAGAACGATCTCTTTGCATGTGCACAAGCTTGGCCGATATGACTGCATTAGCAGAAACCCCACTACCTTTCCCTTTCAAAAGGGCTATAGGTTCACTGGGCTACCTAAATCTTCATGGAATAGAGTCCTCATTGTGTTTCAGGTCTGCTGAAGCAATGGCATATGATTGCTATGTCACATCTTAATGCCCTTTCATGTGAAATTTTGGCAAAAAGTCTTGAAATACAGCACGAAGAACAAGGCTATCCTAATATTAATATTTATCTTCCCTTTTTATCTTCAAATTATGTTATTTTTGTGTACTTTATAGCATTTAGTGTGACCTAAATCACATTTTAGTTCTAAGGAGCTGTGGAAGGGAAGGACAATGATGAAGGTGGTAATTTAATAGAGAGTATCCCTCATTTGAAAGGTAAGATCTCAATTTAGACATCTGTGACTAGCAGTCATTCTGGATATGTCTTCACTGGTTATTTTTGTCCCCGCTTCTGGTCCTACACATCAGATGATTTTCAATTGGGAAGATATAATGGCAACACAGTATTATACTTTCTTCAAAAATAGCAAATTCCACCCTTCAGCCTACAACCTCCATAATCCATTGAATGATTACTTTTGCACAAACAAAATTACTTTCTCCAGTGAAGAAATGCCAAAGACGATCCCCAGCAGTCCAGGCTTTTGAAGAGCCACAGACTGACCCCTTAATATATGATTTATGTTTTGCAGAACAATTATGTTCATTTCCCCAAGCCCTATGCAAGAAGAAATTAGTTAGAAAGGTGATTAAATCCCAGGGATTTTAATCTAGGAAAATATCCAACAGTGATAAGTCACTGATGGCAGGCAACAAATTACAATTTGCTATTTCACCAATCCCCCAAAAATTCATGATTAAACACCCCCCAGATTTGAGAGGACATCTGTTTCATTGTAGATGATAGCAAGGAAGGTATAAATGGCTGAAACAGACTGTTTAAAGCTGCCCAAAGGTAACACAGCTTAGTAGCAAATAAGACTGCTGTAACAGTTTAGGATGCCAAGAAAACTAAAACATCAAAGAGTAATACATCTTGCTTTCCTAGTAAATGAGTACCCTGGGCCAAATTCAGCTTAAGGATAGGAAGGCACAGCTCCAGTGAAGGCAATGGAAACTAAAATTGGTCCAAAGTTGTTTTGTTTTTTAAAACGTGTTTGTTTAACTTGTGCAGGCACGGCTGACTTTGTGAAAAGTCTCTCCATGTTAAGTGAAGTGAGGAAACACCCCCACCTGTTTAAACTCTTAATTAGACATCGATATTGCACCTTTACAGCAAAGCTAAACCAAAACACATTACTTTTAGATAGGTTCTTTATGCTCTGGGATGCAAATTCAGTGCTCTACAACTTAATTAGCTAAATATACAATGTAACCTTCCATCTGGTAGAGTAATTTAACAGGAATAATTGTGCACCACCATAACTCAACGAGACACTGAGGAAAACCATTGAAATGCTATTTCCTTTCCTTTGGAAGAGAATTATGTACAATTTCAGCATGCTTTGCATTTCTAACAGTTAAAGCCAACAGGGAGATATCACTCTCATTTATAATACTTTCCCATGAGAAAATCAAAAGCAAAGTACAAAGCTTATGCCGTTGTTCGTGAATGACTCTGTAATACTTACTTGGCTTTAGCCAGAACATGTTATTTGGCAGCTAAAACCTTTAATTAGAATTGTGGGTTTGAACAGATTTTTCAGTGAAACTATGTTTTGCAGGAGTGTGGAGAAGTGCAATCTTTACTAACCAACACATTCTATTTTAGATGATCTGATACCATGTGATTTCCACTTTTCATTTCTCTGTCTGTTTCTCTTTTTGCCATGTTTTAGATCTTCTTGTTTATTTTTCCAGAAGTTTTCAACTGTCCTTGCCCTTGAAACAGCTGTCTCACAAAAATCCAACAGCAGTGTTTGCCACTGACTTCAAAGAGTCTCAGATTTTATACATACAATTTTGAAACTTACTTATACAGAAGGGAGTGAGTTTCAAATGCCCATTAAAACCATTCAACTTCATTGTCAATAGACACTGCGCTCTTGAAATCCCTTATATATTAGGACTGCTCTGTGCAGTATTTAAGGTCAATTCCCTTCAAGTGTAAAAAAGGAGTCCAGTACCTAGTTACTTATCAAAAAAATGTATGCAAGCTGCTTGATAATTTATAAAATTGAAAACACGCAAAGTTTGCATAGGAAAAGCCTGAGGTGTAAAATTAGCAGTCACAAAATACCTTAAGTAGAACTTTGTAATTTAATTTTGGGTAAGTACAGGCAAGTAAAAGAATAACTGAGAAGTTAAGATAGTATTCAGATTAAGACTGCATAATTAGTTTAAATGTCGATACACCAGCCATCAAGATGGTTCAGTACCTAACACAGCAGAGTAATTATTTGACAAGATAAAGGTGAAGTAAATACAAGTAGTGGGATTTATGTTAAGACTCCAGAAGAATGGCAAAAAAAAATCAAGTCCAGACCACCTTGAATTAGACCACCTTGCAATTTAAGTAAAAATAAGCATTCGAGAATAACAGTAAGTGCTAAATAGAGTATATTAGAGAAATAATCTTGCACTGATGGAAAGATCATGATGGTCTTTATGGGAATCATCCTAGTGATGACTCCTGTTGAATCCTGGTGCAGGCCTCAGAAGCTTTTCCCTTGACAGACCACCACAACCAAACCTTGTCACCAGGCCTACCTCAGCATTTTTTTTTTTTTTGGTTTTAAGCTAATCTAAAACCATTTTCCTTCTCACCCAAGCTAAGTTGGAGTGACACTGCATTCATTCTCACTCTCAGCCTACAAGCTACAGAGCGCTAATGGAACCAAGATGACTGCAGCCCAGCACAGTAGCTACAACAGTATTATGTTTCTTTAAAGCTATTGGGCTCCAGTGGGCTGAACTCTACTTTTGTCTGCTTATTACATAAATCCGGAAGAAGTTGTTAACATCACTTTGCTTCAGATTCATTCTTTAATTACAAGTGAAAGTCTCTTCTCTGTCTCAAAAGTCTTACTACTAGCTGGGTCCTCTCAACTTATTGATGGTGAATTCAAGAAGGCTAAAAAGTTTACCTACCGGTAATTAGTTACTACATAGAATGAGAAGTCTTGAAGAAAAAGGACTGGGAATAAGGAGACCTCTCTTTATTTTTTTTTCCAGTTCTGTGACAAGCACTGGTGATTTCCTTTGGGCAAATCACCCGCTCCAACTTGGTCAAGATCGTTCATTAACCTGGGCAACCAATGACTCTGAGGGACAGGAATGTTTAGCTCTAAAAATAAGTATGAAGCGCGAGCCGTATTATGTTTGCTGTCTTTCCAGCTTTGATAACCAAAGTGCCTCTCCCATTTATTGGGCCTGTTTTTAAGCTAGGAACTAGAAAATTTATAAACTAGGAAAATAAAGCATCTCTTTTACTGAGTTTGAATTCTTCATTTTGGCAGACATAATAGAGGATTTGTGATCCTCTAAGTCATTTTTTTTTCCATTCAAGACCAACAGCAATTCAGCTTTTTCATACACTGTTACTTCTCAGGAGAGTGTTTTCCTAGAAAATGCAGACAGAAATGGAATTAAGTGGCATGTGGGTCACGGAAGGGAAGGGGAGAAAAACTTTCACACACAAAATGTTTTTCTTCTCAGTTTCAACTGCTCCAGTAGATTACTCAGTCACTGAGTGCAGAAAGAATGATGGTAAGGAAATATTCTAATTAATTTCTTCGAAAAAAAAATACATTTGCTGAGTTCTTATTCAGGAATCTTTCACTCCCATTACACAAGAGCTATGCTGTTATTCTACTGCCTAATCAGGTTAACCTAATGCAGTTCTTACAAAGTGATCTTCACAGTTATGCAGCACAGCCTCCTTCCCCTCTTTCATCACAATATTAAACAGTCCTTCATCTACTCTTTTTTTTTGCCCTGTATGAAATTACATAATTTCCCCCCTCCAAGCACATATCTTGCACTACTTGAAACACCCATGCCATGTTTCCATTGCACATTCTTCCCATGTTTGGGAAGCGAGTTCTCAAATAGTACCATCCTGCCTCATCTCCAAACAAAAAGTAAGTTGTAAGCTTACAAGTCCATGAGAAAAGAAAGAACCAACTGGCATGAAATCAAGATAAGTGATCGACATTACCATTCTATTGTGATTGTGCTAAACTCATGAAAGGAAAAGTTAATACTTGACATACTGACATCCCGAGGAATTTCTTCCAACAAAAGCCAAAATATGAGAAAAAATGCAGAAATTCCATCTATAGCAAGATTTTTAAACAGCATACAGCTTCAGTTAGAGAGTTGACCTCTATTGGAATTTACTGGCTTTTGCTGGTGTGCATCAACACTAGCACACAGAAAATGAAATGTTACAGATTCAAGAAATGCAAACATTTTGGCCTTTTGCCAGAACATTTCTGCATTTACTTCAATAAGGTAAAAAAAAAGTTTTCTTTGAGAAAGCCTCCTGTCCTATGAAACCCATGTGGTTTGTTACATTTTTTTTTTCAGTTTTATAGCAGCCTTGTGAAACAGATATTTTCCCAGATAGATACAGAATTATGGACATCGGCAATCAAAAGAACCTCATATTAAATGATCGGGTTTTCAAAAGCACACAGCTCCCATTAGAGCTCTTACAATGGTCAGTACGAATTTCAAAAGTGTACAGTAACTGGGAGGAATTCAAATCTCTCTGGGTAATTTTGAAGCACGAGTCTCATTGAAAATTAATGAGCCATGTGCAGCTCAGGCTTTTGGGCACTTTGCAAAAACCTCACACATTATAACGGGTATCCACGGCAAGGTCTAGGGCACTTTTAAAATTCGATCTTGCGTTGTTTAGGCCAAATTCTGCTCTTCACTACAGATGTACAGCTTTTCCTCGTGGTATATTTATCAGTCCAATGAAGTAAGAGCTCCCTTTGCTCTGCTCTTTTTGAAAGTCTGTCAGCACAGAGCATCTGAATGCAGCTGTGCAAAGAGCTGCCTACCCTGGCCTCTAGCCCCGAGGACGGTCCCAATCCTCCGCGCAGCCGAGCTGCGAGAAGCCGACTGCTGACAAGGCCTGCTGCGTCCCGCAGGAAAGCAGTGATCCACAGGGCTCAGCGAGGCGAGCAGGAACCGCCGCCGCTGCGCTAAGACGTTCACCCTGGTGCCTCACTTCAAGCACACAAACACCAAGGCACCGAGCGTTTCCCGGGGTAGCTGTGTATCGCGTTACTCTTGATGCTAGAAGAATAACAGTAGAAACTGTGTGGAGTATTTTCTCTTTACCATGGTCTATCTGAATTCATTTAAAGATATTAATAAGGAGATGCCACTTTAGGGCTAACTGAGTAAAGATTAAATAGATTACTGAAAAAGAAAGTAAGTAAGAACGGCTCAAGATTTACAATTCCTATGTGACACTTAGCATTCCCTTAGTACTGAATCCTGAAAGTTATTACACATCAGGATGTCAGAAGCAAATCATTCAACTTTGCTTCCCATTAAATCTCTTAAAGCAACTGATGCAATCAGAATAATTTTTCAAGGGCATCATATTATATTTGGAGAAGCCATTTCCGTGCTTTAGATTATGAAAATGGAAAACAAAAATGAGAAGCAAACTAAAACTGTGATCGAAAGCTTCCGTAGGTATTCCTTTCCCAAGGCTAAAAGGAATGTAAGGTTCTCTTTCATAGGAATTGCTGGCTTCACGCAGGTCCAGCATCACCGAGGGCTTGCCAGGAGCCCATGGCGACAAGCATTCATAGCCCAAAGGGAAGGAAAAGAGGTTCACCCTTGTGGCAAAGGTCAGATTTCTCCAGGCTTCCAGCCTGTCCCTATGCATGAGTGTTCGTGGGACATCTTTGTGTAGCGAGGTCCCATGAGGATGACACAGGCTCCACAATGTCCCCTGTGCCTGGAGGATGGCCCTATAACCACCCAGATCAGATTAAGGTCATTTGACTGGTGTCGATCTGGTTCCTGTTGCTTTTACTCTCAACCTGGTGAATAATCATTGGACCTTTTGTGGGGATATTGCTGAAGGCTGGAATTACCACTCTTAGCATGAGAGACAGAACATGTAAACAGGATATTTAACAGGGTTACTATTTTCACTGACGCAGACAGCTATCAAGTAGAGGCCCTTGCTAACATGCAACATGCTGTACACTTCATTTCTATTTGCTTATCGGAATCACTATATAAAAACATTAATTATTGCTCATGTCATAAAAACAGTTACGCTAATGACTATATTACTATTTGTCTATTTATTCTGCTGACATCTTTTCAGAGAGTCATCATGTCCTTTGTTCAATTTTGTAACTGATGCATTGCATGCCCAAATATTTGGAATAACATATAGAAAACATCTGGATTTAATTATATTATAGTCCTCTTATGCAGACAATGGGAATTGAATTAAGGAATATTTTGAAACCCCCACAGAGATATAAAAGTATTAGCAGCTGCACGAGAACTTTACTGTTACAATGTTTGAAAATGTTTTGTTTTACAGATCAACAGTGTGACACATCATAAATATCAATCATAATATTTAAGATATGTAAACATGAGGGAAAAATTAAAACCTGTATTTGAAAAAAATGTAGATGAACTCACAGCATTAAGAATATGAAGGGTGTATCCTTTTGTTTAAAAAAATCAAGATGTTAGTTTATTGACAGAGAAAACATAACTTGTACCATGGTATTAAGCAGAAAGCCGCAGAAAGGTGTATTGCGACAGAACAGCCTGCACATTATGTTACAGAATCTTGTTATAATGACACCATATTGTACAAAAGTCTTATGGAAAAAAATCTACTAGAATAACTTAGCAGTTTGCCTTTCATTTTTTCATTGCTCTGGAAATATTTGGGGATATAATATGAGCTTAGAGAGTCTATCCTGAAGTATTAGATGCAGACTGGATTTTCTTTTGGAATATATACTGGCTCCAAGCACCACTTCTTTTCAAGTCAGTACCAGTTTCGCCGTTAGTTTTCAATCTCCCAGTGGCTGAATCACATTCAAAGGCAGTTAGCACAGTCGGGGGCCAACCCTTCTCTCTGAATGTAACTGTATCACTCAACAGCAGGCTCAGGCAATAAGAGATCTAATGTTTTCCTTTCTTTTTCCCTTTCCCCTCTTAGTGTCTCCCTGCATTCTTGGATAACGGTCACTGCAACAAGGGCTGGAGACAACAGCCACACGGACTCCACCACCATCCCGCTAGCATTCATTATGGTGCAGAGCATGTCAAGCCTGCAGTTCACCTGCTGTCAAGACATGAGGCTCAGTTGCTAAATGCTTTAAAATATTCTGAGAAGTTCAAATGAGTATTTTCTTTTAAACACACATAAACGTGGCCATATGTATGTTCATGCACATGTGCACGCAAACTTTGGCATCCGAATTCACAAAATATTATATTAACTCAACTTCTCCTCTTTCCATGAATTCTCCTCAAAATATCCACAAGAATGTTGTCTAAAGGCAGCCTACAGTGGGAAGATAGATACTATTTCTTCCATGGAAAAGAAAGAGCTATTAAACACAGAAGTAATAAAGTAAAATGCGGAAAATGATACCACAAAATCTCCCTGAAATTACAGTCTATTTAGAATATTTAGAAACTAAGGTTATCAGGATTGAAGGTTGCACTAGCTGTTAGCACTGGGAAATACTGGCTTTTGACATCATGTGGTCAATCTAACCTGGAAAAGACACAGGCAGGACCTTTGAACAACTCTATTTAGAAACTAAGGTTATCAGGATTGAAGGTTGCACTAGCTGTTAGCACTGGGAAATACTGGCTTTTGACATCATGTGGTCAATCATCTAACCTGGAAAAGACACAGGCAGGATCTTTGAACTTTCCCTGGAAATCATCCTGAAAGGGTCTACTGTCGGACAACCCTGCTAACAGGTGGGAGACTTGCTGGGTAAGGGGTTTGGGTAAACTTACTCTAAAACTCACCCGTTTTACGAAGTGGAAAATCATCCTTGGCATCCTGTGCTCCTGGCAAAGTGTATTTGTATGGTGGCGAGGCTCCGCTCAGGGGTGGAGAGCTTTGATCCAGTGAGGTATGGTGGGCAGCCCTGCAGCAGGCACAGAGAGGTCACACACAAATTAGCAGTCACCGAGGTGACCAGCAGTAACTATCTACACATGCTGTACACATGTCTCAGCTGTGTTTATGTTCCTGCTTCTCTAAGTGTGCACAAACCACAGGCTCATGTAACCAATTTCACTTTTACAGTAAGTTATGGAACTCCTCGGGATTCCCAAGAATGTGCTTTTTGCACTTATTATAAAAGTCACATAGGATAAGAGTCATGTTGACCTACAGACAGGATCTGTCACCAGACTGGGGAATTGACCATTTTCGATAGTTGCATTTTAATATGAACCAGCTGAAGCACAGCAAAAGCCATGCGAATCCTGTTTATTACGTACAAATAGAAGTACCCTGATCCAGCCTTTTCTATAAGAAGGCAGGGGGCTTTTCAGGGAAGGGGTGCTTGTACAGAACTGATCCAAAATATTGAGCTCCTATCATCTCTTGAAAAAATACTATTTAGTCAGCAGTGGACAAGGAAGCTAAACCCTTGCCTTTAGGTTTAGTTGGTAGGGTTTGTGAGTGTACCATGGTGAAACACATAACATCTATGTCAGCAGAGAAAGCAGAGAAGTTCCAAACTGAAGAGTTATTTCTGACAGCTAAACATAAGAAATAATGTGGGCAGACCTTTCTTAAACATGGAAACTCTAAATTGAAAAAAAAATGCATAATTTGGCCCAGAGACAGTTCTCTGTGTGTGTATTTTTTATTATTTGGCGGAGGAGGTAGGAGAAAGGAGAGAAACTTTCAAACTTCGCATTTATCTACACATCATTTTATTTGGCTTCTTGCAGAATCCCTCCCTGTCTCTTTCCAATATAGTGTGGTTAATCAAATTATAATATGCCTCTGTCAAAGAGAGGCACTGATGTGAGATGAAGTACTACTTTCCCTTATGTAGTAAAACACATCACAGAGCTCCTAGTTCTTACTCATCTGAAGGCTCAAAGCTAACCTCAGACTACTAGGCCAAAAATCTTACATGCTCCAGAGAATCTTGCACATTATTTGGAAGAAATTATTAAGTAATCTCCACTATAAACAATGTAAGCATATATTAAATCATGTTACCACAAGGCTGTGATTAGCTCAGAATGGAAAATCCAAGGGCAGGCCTTCAATAATTCTTTTCAAGAATTAAGAGCAAGTACTAGATCAAAATCTACATATATTTTTTGTTTGTCCTATTACAGGTCAATTTGGGGGTCACACTGAAATCTTTCAGAAATGCAGCCAAAGTTCACTTTGTAGGATTGCCTGATAAAAATGTGACTGTTGCAATACAGAAGGCAAAAAGGCAGTAAGTCTGTAAACCCTTAGAACATTAATAAAGCCATTACTGAACTCAATAAAACCACTAGTTTCAGTGTTCTAAGTAGATTCTTATCAAGAACGAGGCATCATCAGAACACAGTTTTGAATACTGACATCCGTTACAGTAAGAAAAGGTAAGTAAGTGACCTATAAGCTTCCTCAGAATCCTTGTGAGTTGGTTATACAAATAACTGTACAAGAAGGCAGCACATCTTCAAGAAGAAACAAATTCTCTGCTCGATTCGAAATCGAAGTGAATCAGCCACAAAGTTGGGCTAAATGTAAAAATACAACAGATCTGCTGAATCAGCAGGTATACTTGGAAAACTTATGATGGTGAACTCGGGAGATGAAGCAGTTAAGTTTATACAAATTCCTGACACCACCTGGTCTGCATGGCTTTCAGCTCATCACCTGCCACTTCAACCAGAACTACACTTCAGCTCTACCAGAAATATTGCACTTCTTGCTTTTTTCCTAACTTTTTGACTGAACTTCTACCTCCTGTGAAGGCCAGCTCGCAATATCCCTGCTGGAGGAGCATGCTGACATGCAGTTTTAGCCATAAGGTGAGGAAACAGCTTAACACTGAACATACGTGTACCAGAGCTTGGGGTGGCGGCTCACGGAATGATTCTTTCCATTTGCTGGAGAGTCTTTTGTTGCTGATTTACTCAACAGGAACTCTTGAAGTTTCTGCTTCACTTCTGTACTGGCCACTGCCCCTAAACCAGAGAATTAAAGAATTATCTGCACTGAAAAAAGATATTTTTAAACAAAACAAAAACCAAAACACCAACGAACACGCATGTCTTGCTGCTGAAAGTCTTGTAAACTATAAAAAGCAGTGGTGGAAATCAGTCAAAATGAGATAACATCTGAATTAAACATTTTTATGCAGAACACTCAGGTTGGCCATAATCCAAAAACAGAGTGAAGTCATAAGGAATATTTCAGCAGTAGATGAGGCCATTTATCCAGGGCCAGATGTATCTAAAGAATTTAAATTATTTCCTAATAATTCCTAAATATAAAAATAATGATAGAACTGAAAAGATAGTGACAAAAGCAGCGAAGAATGCTTTTCCTTTGAGTAGAGTAATGGTAATAGCACAGCGAATGTCCCCTCAGAAGATTGGCTTGCTTATGGGTTGAATGTGACAGAAAGACTCAGCAGAGAATCTTTTTATTCAAGCCACTTAAGAGCTCATACCTGCAAAGTCTGGAAGATGAAACACAGTCTGAAACATGAGCGGTGGCCGATAACTGTGCTCTTAGAGCGCTGGAACACAACCAGCACATTCTGAACTCTCCTGGGGGCTAGCTTGATAAAGTGGAATGAGTGGAGCATACCAATGTCAGCTTGAAGTGCTGATCCCTGCTTCCAGAACTAGGCATGCTTCTTTACTAATAATGATAATATTTTATGTAAAAAAGCATAAAAAAGAAAAACACATCTTTGTTCAGTTTTCCTTGTATAGTGATAAAGAAGGGAAGTAGCAGCACTAGGCATGACTGATA
Source organism: Tinamus guttatus (assembly GCF_000705375.1). Next base: position 27,711 of record NW_010577121.1, on the reverse strand, counting down.
CTGTAAGTATTTGGTGTTACAAACAAACCCCACCCTGACACAGCAAGGCTCGCTGGCCAGCATGTTCCCTATGACCTGGCTCCCATAAAAACGTCTTCTCTGCCCCAGTTTCAGACCTCAGCTCCCATCCCAGAACCAAACTTCCCTCCCCTACTCAATAAGTACATCAGCAGCACATGTTGGGGCTGGACCGGTAGGTTCACCCGTGCTGCCTGGATGGCTGGTACACACAGAGCAGCCACCTGGCGAAATGGGAATCACTGAGTTCACGCTGCTGCTTTTGCTTTGGTGGGAGCACTAATAAGACACAACTGCTTATAGAGAGGCAGATTTCCATGATACTTTTAGGTTTGTTTTGTTCTGCGGTCCTCTTCTTTGGCATATCTCCAGCAGCCTAGACAGTGGAAGTTGAAAGTTCTGTTTGAGAGTCACATGATGGAGTCACTATTCACCAAAGTAATGAAAGCCTCTTAATTTCTAAACTGTTCAACCTGTAGTATATCAATTGTCCAACTGATAGATTTTGCCTCCCAAGAAGAAGAGGCATAAGTTTATTACCCTTGTGAGCATAATACACAGCTCCTTTCTGATTTGGTCTTTTTTTTAGTTCATACTTTGTGCTCATTTATCAGGGCACATAACACTATCTGCTTGTGGCAGCTTTATTTTGAATACCTTCACAATGTACTTCCACAATCTGATTTTTAAACTGACCTCACTAAAGGGAATTATTTGTATCTGTCTCCCTCTAGTGAGCATCAAATTCCAGCAATATCCTTTATTTCTGTCATTTGCCTTAGAGCAATGGGAGAACTTGAAATAACTCCTGGCCAGGTGTCATGAAATGGAATCAAGAATAAGCATAAGGCAGTATGAAACAGAATTGTTTTTTCAACTAACACAGAAAAAAATCAGATGCCTCAATTGAAGACATTCTTAATTATTTTATTTTATTTTCAGTCTTGAAACAATGTTCAAATTACTTCATTAGCAATATAGATTGCTGTTTTGTAGTGTCTCTGAATTAGAAAATAAATTCCTCAGAGACAAGTGAAGTGAAACCTGAGGTTTTCAAATTCCTTACCTTTCCATAAAAAGGAGGGCTAGACATTATTGTGAGGCATATCTACAGGTCTGTCAAAACGTGCTTCCCTGCAGCTCTCCAAATATGCAGCCAAAATAATACGTTTTTGTGGGTGCAACAGTGGCTCTGCCTTTCGGCAAGCACAGCTTTGACTTCTCTAGCTGCATATTTCACACAGTTAATAGACTGGCTTCAGATTCCTGTTCTTTGCCCCCTTCAGCTGGGAGAAGGTAAGGGAATATATTATCTTTCTTATTAGGATTCATGGTGCATTGGCTCTTACTTTCTCGGCCTCTTTCTTTGCCTCTGAGGGGCGGAAGCTGTTGCTCCCTGCGATGCCTCTCCAGCTCCTGCTCTTGCCTCTGCTGCTCCAGTTTCTGCTCTTTTTCGAGGAGTTCTTGCTGTTGTTTAATGGCTAGGAGTTCCTGTTGTAACTTGCACAGAACAAAAAGACATGAGAAAGTGCAGCTTGGACTGCTTTCTAGGTCAGTGCTGGCCAAAATAAACCCCTTCAATAACTGAGTATCAGCACTTTTACTCGTGCTTACACTTCTTCTTACCTCTTAACCCACTTTCCTATTCTTTCAAGTGGGATAGTGCATTATCGCTTCTCAATAAGTCAGCTCTTATATCAGGTAGCAGCTTGCAGCTGTGGCTACACTTTGTCTCTTTTGGCAAAATGCATTGAAGCTGCACAGCGTTCCCCATTTTTGCCAATGTATCACCAAATTCTAGCTGCTCTGCTCAAATACATTTGTCAGCATCATTGAACGGAAGCTTAAACAGTAGTAATAACAGCAACTAGACCTTTCAGAAGGGGAAAAAATAAAAAGAGAGCCAAGATCATGAATTCCCAGTCAAAATCCATTACAGCAATCCTATCATTGTGCATGTAATCCCATAAAACATTTTCTTTCTGCATTACAGGACACAGCTCAGGGAAGTGTGAAAACACAACATTTTCCGGGCCTATCTTTACTTTACAGATGTAAATATTATGCCCTGTTTATCAGTTTGATTTGTGGTCACACACTCAGATAGCAGGCAAAAAAAAAATCTTTTAATATACTCAAAATTGCACATACAGAAAAGCAAGCTGTAATGGAGACTGACTGAAAATTTGGCTAAAAAATAGGTAGTTTGATTTTCCTTGAATGTGTTGGCTTCATGAAACTGAGGACTAAATACCTTGGCTTGCTGCAAGTAACTTGGAAAGGCTTTTATCACCCAAATACAGATTAGCAATCCCTCCAATTCCACACTTCAGCCACGCTGAATCTTTCAGGAACACTGCCATTCCATATCCGCCTATACACATATTTGGTTTACAGATAAACCGAGGAATAAATGAAAAATATTTTTACCTTTATGTGCTCCTGGAGCTGGGCCTGGTGCTGGCGGGTCAGGTTTTCATGCTGCTTCTGAAACTCTGCAATCAGCAGTTGTTTCTGAATCTGCTGCTGCTGCTGGATCAGGAGCAGTTCCTGCTGTAGCTGCTTTTCCCGCATAATGGGGTCCACCATGGGAACCATCATCCTGAGATCAGTTCGCAAGTCTAAGGGTGAGATAGGCTCTAATCCCACGGGAACCTCTGACTTTACATCCACTGTGTGAGAAAAACAACAAAATATGTATATATAAAAGTTACATATATATATATACATATATATAAAACTGCAGAAGAACTGAGGCAATTCCTACTGGGGAAAGATAGATTCATTTAAAAGCACCTTCAACATACACTAACAAAAACATTAATACAATCTATACCACATGCAAACTTTAGATATTTCTACTAGCAACCTGAGATTTTACAAACTCTGTTATCATTTTCCTTCCAATCTCTAGAAAAAAAAAAAAATCTCGGACGAATATTCTCTGTAGTAGATTATTGAGAACTCCAGTTCTTAAAACGTGTCACTGCCTCACTGAACAATCTTTAGTGAGAACTAGGCACTATTACTGCATAATGTGAACCATGTAAGACGAAGTTCCCACTTGAAGGTCTCCTTGGACTGCAAGAGATTGTACCTTGCACAGAGTATGTTTGTGTGTAGGTTATCTGAGAATAACATGACACATGAACAGCAACCGGATGTTGCATAGCTACTACAGGTTACGGAAATAAATATACCTAGGTTTCTAGCAAACACACATGGCAAAAACACACAGAAAATGACAGTAAAGTAACAGGACAAACAAAAGTGAAAAGTTTGAATACAGCTTTTTAGAAAGTGAGCACCATGCTTGGGATGGCTCAGACATAACACATGGTTCCTAAAGAAATGAAAAAAAAGATTGTTCCAATTTGCTGTAGTAATGGTATATATTATTAACCCAACATTAAAGTAGTTAATGAATAAGAAGTTAATGAAGGATCTTTGATTTAAGTCCAAGGGACTAATAAGCAGAGGAGGAAAGAGAGATTTGATGATTCTCATTAGAATACATATAAAGCCTGAGTTTTCGTATTAACTGAAGAGACAGGGATATCTTCATCTGGTACAAAAAGATCAGAACACAAAGAGATAACATTTGTATAAAGGGGAAAAAAGCAGCAGCAGTCTATGATTCCATCCACTAGAGGACAGTGGAACACAAATACATTCAGATATTTCCACAGGAAAATACCACCATTAATTATTATTTGGAAAAGAGCATGGTGCTCTGAAATGACCAGGAGTCAAGACTCGATCCATATCTTCTCCTTATTCTGTTTTACTTGCTCTTGTTCTCCAGGAACACCACAAAATACAAAAACTGCCAAATGGGAGGAGCGAAGCTGCCGAAGTTGAAACTGCAGCAAATGGAGCTGAACTACAATTGCACAATAAAATCTATTAGCACGAAATAAACAATGAATTTTATAAAAGGAAGATATGAGCCCCCAAATGTGGCCATATGCTTTTGTTGTCAATGTTCGGGAAACATCCAATTTTGCCGGCCTTCTTTATACTCCTAGTAAACCTCAAAGCATAATTTGCCTTTTTAACCTGCTATCCCCACAGAATGATTGTGCCTAACTGCTTACTTTTGTTCTGAGGCTAATCACTAAATTATAAAAAATCACCTTGAGCTTACAAAAACTACGTTTGATTATAAATAATTGCCCCAGACCAAGAGAAATGGACAGGCAAAACCCCCCGGCCTTTCATCCGATTTATTCAGCAGCAATCCACATTCCATTTGTCTAGACTAAATATAGCTGCGTTTATACAAGAAATCAATAGCGCTTGCAGAGAGCAGAGCAAAGACATGAATATTTCATCAAACCCGGAGAGAAACGGCAATCATCCGACTGACAGGGCGGCGGGCCCGACTGCCCCTCCGGATAAGCGCCAGCACTCGGACAAGGGCTCAGTGCCTGCAAGTGACAATCTTATCGCAGGCGCTCTTCTATTTTTAACATTAATTGCACCATAGGTGACAAAGGCTTATCATGTTTAAAGTGGAGAGATGGATTTTCTTACGTCTTCCGTGACAGGGTAATAAGCCTTACCAGGAGCAATAATAGTAACTGGAGCCCTGCGAACGCTGCAGGGTTTGCTTCGCGATTGTGTTTACAAACCAAACCGCGCGGGGTTCGTCTTGCAACGCTGTTTGCAAACTGGATCCTGCAGCTTGGGTTGCAGAGACCGACTACGAATCAACCCCTACACATCTGCAGGAAGACTCGGTCTGATTACGCTTCCCAGTTCTGATGATCATCACACTTCTTAATTTCCTTTGTACGTAGAAGTGGATGTCTTCAGATTTTCCTAACGATGGAAATTTCCTTCAGCAATTAGTGAAAGCTAAAAGCAGGCTTAGCTTGATGAGATTCAAATTTTCAAGGGGTTAACGCTCTCTAATAACAAATTGAATGTTGAAACATTAATTTCATGAAGTTCAGCTTGATTCATTAATGTGAGGGAAAAAATAAGCATGTAAGTATTTCTAGAGACTGGAATACATAACATTTCATGTCGATAGTTATCACTAAAAGGATGATGTTTACTGACAAAGAGAGACAAGATGTTATTTGCTGTCATAAACTTTGTTAGGTTATTTCCAATACTGCTTACAACTGTTGACACAACAAACATTAGCTTTTGAGGACAATTGCAGTCTTATTATAAAACTATAATAGCTAATAGTTAACTTGATAATAATCAACCTCATCAACCAAATACAGCTAAATGATTCTAAATAAGTAATTCTAAAATCATCATCAAACCAAATTTTGTGCTACTGTCTGTTACACAGTCCTCGTGCCACAGGCCATTTATGTTCTTCTTACTGCTTATCAACTGACAAGAAAGGCACAAAGGAGAGTTACATCAAGGTAAAAAATATGTAAAGGAGTAGAGAAGCAGAATCAGAAAGCACACTAGAATCCATGTGTTTTTGCTGTTGTCTTTTTCAGGTAGAACTGAAATGTCTTAATTTGCAGCACATTCAACCTGAAAACTTCACAAGACACAGTGAAATGCAAGATATTGCCATCATGATTCACCAAACCATTACCCAAAGGAGGAAATCTATGGACAATGAAAGAAAATATTAACCAGAGTTTTGTAAAGGTTGATTTCACTGCAAGGAGTCCTTATTTGCAGGATTTCCTATATCGGCAATGCAAAGAGATTCTACAGGCACTATTCAAGAGTAGGATCGTACCCTGGCTTCTCTGCCCTGTGGTCTGGAAGAGCTTCTTCCCAGATCCTATAAGGGCTACAGAGGAAGACCAGGGTTTCCTCTCTGGAGTTAACTGAAGCTAAGCTCTCTGAGTTCCAGTTAACCATGGTGAACACTTCTGGAGGCAGCAGAACATTGACTCAAAATGTTGCAGAGAGCTCAGTGGTTTCAGAAAATACATCAAAATTTTTGTAGAAAAATATGTATTTTTTTATCAGCTAACAACATGCAAAAGACACGTCTATTTATTTTTCCTAAAAAAGATGTATTGCCTTTATCTTGAAACATAACAAGAATAGTCTTAAAAGAACCTCCATATCAATAACATTCTGTCGACAGAGCTTCCTGCAGCTGTTTTGCCACTGTGCAGAAAGAAAATAAGATATTTGCAAAATGGTTATTGAATATATTTGGAGGCTGGGGGCATATTTATAAGGCAGTAAAGGCGCTTGGTTTAACTTTTCGGCTTTGTTTTTTGAAACCATTCCTTAAAATGGGAATCACTGAAAAATACCCCTTTCATTGAGAGAGGGCATATCCAGCTCTGTTTCTAGTGACTAGTTTTAACATCTGCACACTGGTACATTAGAATACACAAGTCTTCTGATTCACAGGTGCCAAAAAAAAATACCAGGTAATCAAAGAACCCACTTTCTTATCTTCATCTCTCAAGAGAGACAATCTTCTTTTTCACTGACAAATTATCTTTCTCGGCAGACATTTACGTCATCACTAAAAGTGGGAACTTACATGAAGGATGCTGTACTTAGTTGAAGAGTTGTCATTCTTTATTTGAGATGCAATGAAGAAATCTAATGGATCTGCTCACTAGAACATATTTAGAACATTTACGGTTTTTACTTTAGAGGAATTGTTGGGATTGTAGGGATTCCATTTTAGTCCTTCAAAATGGAAGTTTTTGTGTAGCTGATTACGTGGCTGGGATGGCAGAGTAAGATAGACTGGCCAGAGGAGCAGGGAATGGGGCAGGTTAGGCTCTTTTCTTCTACTTGCTTATCCAAGGCAGAAGTTAAGGTTTATTAAGCGAGCAAGGAGAACCACAAAACTTGGTTCCTCGTTAAATCTTTAAGTGCTACAAGAGACAGAAGATGGCTACTGGCTACTTCACTATTAAGCAACAAAAATGTATTTCTGAAACAGATGATCCTGAGTAAAATCTAGAAGACTCAATCTGTCAAGAAATGGTCATGCTTTATCCCAAATAGCAATTCAATGAAATTACACAAAGAAAAGACAACTCTATTCTAAAAAAAACAGAGCCCACCTAAAGTCATTATTGAGATGTATAGCACTATCAACAGGTTTCATAAGCTTTTGATAAAATAAAAAAACAATTCGGAGTCGTTTGGCACATTTTATGCAAAAGACAGAGTCTCCATTTAACCTTACTTTCCACGTTAAACTTATACTCTCTAGATCTGTCTGCCACCAAATCCAGGACTTAAAAAGATCCATGGATATCTGAAAAGGCAGAGTGATATCTTGAGACTTGCTGAGGAGTAAAGCACTGAGAACATGAAATAACAGAAGAGGCTGAAAGTTGCAGGAAAAAGGAACAGAAGGTAGCAGGAAAACTTTGGCAAGGGAGGAAGAGACAAGGTAACTGGCAGGAGATGTAGTTGAGGAGGACTTGCCAGGCATTAAAACACTAGCAGCTAACTAGACATGAAGCACAAGGAAAGGAATTAACAATTTCTGAGCCAAATGAGGCAGAATTTCTGCGTTGAGAAGCAGCATTGAAGAAACATGGCTCTCTGCATAATCTAAGAGCAGTCCTGGAACACTGGTCAAGTGGCACTGCTTCACCTCATGGCCAGTGTAAACACAGAAGCAAAGGAGCCCTGTGTTAGTGGGAAATTAAGTGAACAAAATCACTTAATAGTTTTGAATAGCCACAGGACAAAGTCAGGCAGGGAAACTACTAATGGGGGTCCAGGGTACGATTTTATGGGAAAAAAATACTAATCTGGAGCCCATTCTTCAGAGGAGAGGAGATTCCTAGCTTTCTAATTTTGGTGACAGTTGCAACCCTTGGAGACCTGCACTGCAGACTGCAGGAGCTAGAAGTTGAAATATTAAGAATTACAAGGGACTTCAGAAGTACAAGTCAGACAACCAATAAGCTATGAAAGGTTAGGTTGCCTCCTGTGGGATGCCTTCATCATTCCAGCTCTTGTACCTCGATTCTCAGCTAGTGTAATCTGTAATTCCTCTGCTGACATCAGTACAGGCAGTGCGGCTTTAGGCCACCTGAGAAGCTTGATGCAAAACCTCTTTCACTAGATAGAATAGTGGTGAAAGATGGCCTTGAGGGCATATCATTTTAGTGTCCTTAATGGGACAAAAGCCTCCAGATTAGGTTCACACATTTTGTAATAATTAGTTTTACAATGTTAAAGACAACAGAAATTATTCTTTACTCCCACAATCATGGTAGAGGGATAAACCTAAACAAAATAAACTGCCGCTTAGATTTCACTTTTTTTTTTTTTGCTTAATTACATTTTCTCAATCATAGTCTGGATTTTGGTTGTCAACAAAAAAAAAGGAAAAAGAAAGAGGACAGCATAAGCAAATGGAAAAGTCTTCACAAAGGCAGTATAATGACTTTTAGCAGCTGCTAAGAAATGTATTGCAATTTTTACTTTGAAGACTTCGTCACTGGGAAAGGAAAGGTACAAGAAATTAAAACACATTTCAGAGATGAAAAAATATGTTCCACTTACTTTCTTGGATTATCCTTAAAGAGTCAGTAATTATTTAAACAGTACTATCACAGAATTAGAAGTATAAATGAACTGTCAAACCTGATGAGGCACTCAATTGACTTTACAGTATTAAGAAGTGTAATAAATTAAAGTAGAAATGTATTCCTCTTTGTTCTATAAGAGGGATTTTATCATGATTATACCTTTTCCTTATTTCTTTTAAGTGTTTGCATACATGTCATAATGAGAAGTAAAATAAATGCAAACAGTGATCTGGGCTTTGATTTACCATTCTCTTATTTCCCCAGGGCCTGAAAAGGAAGCTCAAACAACCACAACTTCTAAAATATCAGTGAGAGGCCTTGAAATACCAACCCTGAAGTTACAGCTAGCTGACTTAAAAAAAAAAAGGCTTTATTAAATTGTTTTACTAAAATCAGATTCCTTTGCTGCAAATATGCTTTTGAGTCAAACGGTCATAACAAATACAAATATAAATGCCATCTAATTTGTCATATGCAAGAAGTTTTTAAATGCTGGAGTGTTTGCTGTTTCTTCACTAGTGAATATATGAGCAATATTTCCATTTATTAATCTACCAGAGCTCATGTAAGTATCAGGCCAACCACTGCTGCCAGAGGAATAAAGGCAAATGTGCCCAGTAAATCACATCAGAATGTGAACCACTTACAAACTCCAGCCTAGGATGATCTGTTATCAAGAAATCCAAGCTGAGCTATGTTTGGGTTTCTGAGTTACTTTATTTATATTTCGGTTAGGGGAGCTCTTACACATACGTTCCCTAAACTCGTCAACACATAGGCAAGCTTTCACTTTTCAGAAAATGCCCTTTTCACATAAAGAATCTGGATATCCTAAATTCTGGAGACTTCTGCTGCAGGCAAGATAAAAATATGCCAAAGAATGATATGGTTAAAAATGTCAGCTCTAAAGTCTAATGTCTATGACACACTAGTAGCAGTATTAATTAATTGCAACATATTCATGTTCATGATGTGTTTGTTGATTCATGGTATCAGGTTAATCTACTGAACCATAACATTGCCACCCCATGGTACGAGTGTACCCGAAGGGCCAGGGGAGGATGCAGACAGTGTTCTTCCAGTTGTGCATCCTCTGGGCATAGATCAATAGCACTGTAAGCCAGATCGTTACTGAAGATACCAAATAAGGTTTGACGACGTGACAATACCACTTTCTGTTTGCAGACCTAAGTACAATCTGTCTCCAAATCAGTACAGATGCTGTCTCATTGCTACCCTCTGGTCACTTTGTTAAAGCTTTGATGCATGTGTGATACAAATATGTGTGTGTGTGCACTCACATAGGTACATAATTCTTGCATAATTCCTAAAATGTTTGTGGAAAGCATAGAGGAGCCATGGCACAATGTTCAATAGCTTACCCTTACCCCCCTTTTTTACAGCAGAAATAAAGGTAGCTGCTACATACACATCAAAAAAGGCAACAGGCCTTTAACTGCCTCGGTGTTTCATCTATTAAAAGCCAGTGTTCAAAGTCCACCAGCTTGATAGAGACCAACGAAGGGGCAGCACGGAGTTCACCAGAGACCAGTCTTTGCCTGATGCCCCATTCTGAGACAATGCGAGGCAGCTTAAGCACCACTAAAAATATCTAGAAGGTACCACGTTCACTTGCTCTTCCTGCCTGCAGCTCTCTGCCCGCAAACGCTGCCGGCCTGCGAGTGGCGGCGCTGGTTTTAGCTCTGCTGAGGACTTGCAGCTGGGGGAGCACCACCGGCCCAGTCCCGATGGACATACTGAAAGGAAAGGGGCAGGGAGTTTTCCCTTGGAGCTGGGGCACCAGAGGTGAGCAGTTACCAGGTGGGTTTGCCAGCAGTTATAGCCCTAGGCATTGCTGCCCACAAACGCTGCCGGCCTGCGAGTGGCGGCGCTGGCTTTAGCTCTGCTGAGGACTTGCAGCTGGGGGAGCACCACCGGCCCAGTCCCGATGGACATACTGAAAGGAAAGGGGCAGGGAGTTTTCCCTTGGAGCTGGGGCACCAGAGGTGAGCAGTTACCATGTGGGTTTGCCAGCAGTTATGGCCCTAGGCAGTGCTGCCCATCACGCTCACGGCAAATCAGACTGTGGGAGGTGTCTGCTGCGCAAGTGCCTGCAAGTGGCTTTGCTGCTTCAGATGTGTGATGGCCAGTGCTGCAAATAAAACCCTTCTAAATGAAGCCAGGTCCAAATCTTCTAGAGGACTGTTGTTAACTTTGTATTTTAGGGAAAAGGATGTGCGACCCAAAAATAGATCTTAGAAAGCATATTTTACACTTTTCTCCCCTCTCTCCCCCGCTGTTTTTGTAGCTAGGTGTTGACTCCAAGGTACTACAATATCCAGGGTGGTATTTTTTTTTTTTTGCTTTCTACTATGTAACAAAAGTTGACATGATCCCATAACTGATTGAGATCACAACCTCTCAAGAAGTCATTATACCCAGGAAATCAAGAAGGACCTTCTGTTATTCCAGGGCTTTTAATAAACGTTTATGGAACATCCTGATCTGTGACAAGCATGGCACTAAAAATGGTTTCCCATCCCAAGCGCAGAAAAAGGGAGGAGAAAAAAAAAAAAAAAAAAAACATGAAATTGTGTGCAACTGAAATTGCACACAAAGGAGGGGGAAAAATCCAACAGAAAAGTAATCACATTTTTTAAAGAATATTTTCAAACAGAGACTGGCAATGCAATATTACTTACTGTGCTAGCAATAAACGCTATATAAAACTTCTGCAGATACTTAATAACAAGATGTACTTGTTTCTGTCGTATATTTGTTCCTGATCTTCTGCTCTTCATACCACCTTCCCCTTGACTGTAGCAGTCAGGGGAGTCTATCTTCTGCTTATATAAAGCACCTAGTATATTTACATAGTCACTAAAATAAAATAAATAAACAATAATAGATTATTGGCTTTTGATTTCTCACAAGTCCACCCCTTGGAGTACACTTAGGATCAGAAGAGATTGTTACAGCAAGAATGAGAAACATTCATAAAAAATATATGGGGAAGGCAGGAAAAAGAGGGGAAAAGAAAGGGTCAGAAGGATGGTGCAAAGAGAGGAAGGTAGAGTTTGTTGGCCTGCAGAGCTGAATTAGGAGTGGCAGAAGATGAAAAGGGACAAACTAACACTGGCAATACAGCAGATGGGGAAATTATGCAGCAGACAGACCACAGAGCTGGATGGATTACGATGTCAAAAGAGGAAAAAATGGGCTGCTCTAAAAAAAGTAAAGGGGGAGTTTCTCAGAAAGATCTATCTCAGCTTGATGAAAGGGTTGTGAAGGTTTTAAAGGTCTTGATTTAAACTATTTTTTTGCTGCAGACAGGCCATATCTTTCAGAGAACAACCCTGAGTACCATGCAGATGGCCTCATTTGCATCACTAAATTTTATAAGCCAGGCACTTCAGTAAAAGAGATTTACATAAAGTATCATACAAAAGAATTATAAATGCACAATCAAGGAAATACCACTCTTCCAGGATGATTACTTATATTTTTGTCTCGTAAATGCGAAGACATTTTTGGATTTATGTGGCAGAGATTCAAACCACAACCATTTGCAGTAAATAATCACATAACATCTGTCTCTCCCATATTCTGCATTTGAGATTTGGGGGAGTTTCCTGAAAAAAGGAAAAAAAAGGACTGAGACATCTCACACTCACAGTTTTAATCTAAATGTTATAGAACTCTATATTATAAGGAAAGGGTTTCTTAGCAAAAATAAGCATTTTGGATGTGTACTTCTGAACTCAAGTAATATTCTTAAATTGAAGAAATTGCCAAACCAGCACGAAGACATCTAGTTCAAGCTCAATTTCTGTCCAGAAAATTTCTGTCCAGGCAAACTGCTGTCCAGCTAACTCCTGTTCAGACAAAATAGATCTCTGAGAAATGCTCAGGAATGTAAAGACATTTTTTCAACCACCAGAGGGAGTCAATCTTGTTTTTTTATGGCAACTAAAAATTAGATTGAATGAAAAAAGTACTGAAAAGACAAGAAAATGCTAAAAAAACCCCTTATTTATATCCACATATATGTCCACACCAAATAAAAAGAAAATAAATCTTAACTAAGTGGAGGATTCTGTTCACTGATACAAGAAAATTACCCTAACTTTTTTGCTTTAAGCACATCCTATCAGCATGTTTTCCCTTGTACAGCTTCAGATAAATTAGATTTTAGAATCAAAAGCAAATAATTCACATCATCAGAATTATATATCCTATTTCTTTATTAGACTCCCCACCCTGAGTTTATGTTCTTGCATATGCTGGCTCAGTTCAAAACTATAAATACAGCAGGGTGTCTCTAATTTACTTATGATTAAGTTACTTTTTGAGCATAAAGAATTACGAACTTACGATGCTGAGTAAAGGAAAGAAAACAATATTTCTATTAACTTTGTCTTTGCAATGATTATGCATTGCAAAAGCAAATTGTAGCAATTTTTATCATGCTGGCAGTTTTTTAGGTACTGATATATGAGCTGGAGATATTTTTCATGATTATTTTTCTAAATTAATACTAAATACTTTTTCTGCATTCTGCATTATTCCAGAAACCAATGTAATAAGACACTTCTAAGAAATGCATCTCTATTATGTCAAAAGAAACAACAACCATAAAGCAATTTTACGGAGTTCTGATGCAACTAGCAAGTGCAATTCAGAAAACTGGAAATCCAAACATTATTACCCGTTTTTGTTTTTCTGCAGTCAAAACGGAAGGTGTTTCTTCAGTCTCAAAAGAGCGATTCTTTCTGAAGCAAGTTTTTCCAGAAGTTAAATTTCATGTTTAAACCTCAGTCTATGTCTATTAAAACTGGAAGGAACTCTCCGCCAGTTTTAAACACAAATTTTAGGAATTTTCAGGTCAGGTCTGGACCATACAACTACTCTGCTCAAAATCAAGCACCCAAACTCACATTTTAAGCAACTCATAAGGTCCATTGAAAATCTCAGTCTAATTATTTAACTAAAATCTAGTCATACTGAAACCTCAACCCCCCTCTCAATACATTAATCATGCAGATTTGCAGTCTTCTCTCATGTGAAATAAGAGGAAAAAAATCTTAGCATATTGCAGTAAGAGGCAAATTTGATGCTGTTGACTGGGCTTTTAAGTCTGGCTCGAAATATCATCACAAACCAAGATTTTATAATACAAAAGGCAAGAAGAAAGTAAATACTCTACTTCTGCATTTTTTTTTTCTGCACAACTTTTTAAATTGATGAGATATAATTAGTGGTAGTTAAGAAATTATTACATTAGTCATTGCATATTGAGAATTGGGAGAAGATATCAGAGCACTTGATCTAGGACTGCCAAGGAAAGGCTATAATGCTGAATTTAAGGCAAAGCACAAAGAGAATTTGGTATCATATAAAATTATAAGCACATTCATTTAATAACTGACTGCAATCTAACCTGAAGCTTCATAGATTTTCAACGGAGTATCTTAGTTGCTGAAGTAAAATCCCTTACCAGGTTTTGTTCAATATTTTTTTTTCTCAGAAATGTGCATCTTGTCTTTAGGGTTTTGTTTCATTTCCATACAGAATAACATCTCTAGATTTTGGAAATTCATTTTTTTCCCTCCTTTATCAGACTGAGGTATTTGAGAAAATCAGGTGTTTAAAGATTAAAACATTTATTTTAAAGGAACTGTTTTTCTTGGGAATACTACAAGGTACAAACTCTACAAGAAAATTTATTAGATAAAATCACTATTGTAAGACTATGAGTAAAAAATAACAAGCCTGACTCATTCCCTGACCATATTTTAAATATTCTGTGATCTTTTTAATTTTGGGTTTTCTTCTCTCTTAGTCAAGGTGTTCAAAAGTCATCAAGAAGTGTTTTTCAATGGTTTAAATTTGTGGAAGATATTATAAATGAAACTACACTAAAATAATCAAGAACAAAATGCAAATAATTGCTGGGGAGTCACTCATTACAGCTTTACTTCATATGACTTTTTATATTGTGTCATGGTACAGTTCTACTTCTTAGAGTTACACTGCTAATGAAAAGACCTTTTTTTGGCTAATAAGGTTATTTATACTAACTTTCATACAAACTTTATTTTTTTCTTCACTCTATTAATATCTGATAGCAAATAACTAATATATCTGCACAGTTTGGATTTTCCCTTACCCAACCCTGGTCCCACGGGTCTCTCTGTTGACTGTTAAGTTTGACTGATTAGATGAACACTGAGACCATCATGGTCTCTCAACAGAGAATGTTTAATGCAATGTTTTAGGAACTGAAACTGAAAAATATAGTGTGTGCAACTGACTTCCCCAGGCTCACCGAAATAAGACAGCTTTTCCTAGAACTATCACAAACTCTACACAAGAGGACTACTCGTTGTAGACAGAAACACTCTGCAGAAAGTGTAGGTACAAAGGATTCTGGATACAGCATAAATCTTCAGAGAAGAGTCAGTCTACCTGAAGCAAGGGAGGTCTGCAAATACAGGCAGAGAAGATGTCATTCATGGCACTGTTCCATCAATTCAGAGCTGCACACCCAATAAAACACCACACCGCAAAACTGACACCTAATACACATCCCATACAAGACAGAGTCCCAAAATGGCCAAAAGGCAAGATCTCAGTTCAGAAAGAGCTCATCACTTGAGCACAACAATATCCCATTTCAAAATGAAATTGATGGTCAATAAAGGAAAAATGCTTTTCAAGGATATACCTTAAATCCTTTCCAAACACATGTAAAATGAATGACACCTTCCACACCAAAGACTACAAAAAACAGCATATCATCTTAAAAATGGGAATATGCCAAATGGTACTCTCGGCTATCCTCTTAATTCAACCATCTCCAGAACTTGCAACTTCTTTGACAGGGCCTTACTTCATTTTAGGCCCATTCTGCTAAGTAATACAGTGATTTTGGCTTGGGCTGAAGATGCAGAGATCACACTACTGATTACCAGGAGGCTGACCTCAGACAGTGCCACCTTATATTTATCAGCCACCTACAAAAAGGTTCGGAAATCAAATGCGGAGTATTGTGTGATTCCTGGTCACCAAGTTGAGCGGTTATAGATTCTGCAGTCTTTGGAACAAGGAGATCAAAGTTGTTTTGTTAGCCAATATCAACATATGTAAGTCATGTCATGTACAATACAATTTTCTGCAAACACATTTAAGTTGACAACATTTTATTGTAGCATTAGGCAAAGATCCCACCACTGCTACTGTTGACACCTTTTACACAGACAATGAAATACTAATATTAACGAGATGTAATATTTGTCCTTTCTGTCATGCAAGCCACATAGTGAAACCTTCTGATACTGCCAAATATCATGAGCTCGTGACTCTTCACAATCTGAAGATGACCTTCCAGAATCTTCTGAAAATCAGCATGAAATATTGCAAGTCATTCTGAAACCTCATTAAAACTTTCAGAGTTGAGTCAAAATCCTGAGGCTCAACAGAAGGAAATCTGCAAAGGGCCAAACACCCTAAGAAAGCACCTTGTGAGCAACCTACAAGTGCTGAGAAGTGGTTGTCCACAGCCCGCTCGCTACTGCAGAGCATTGCAGATACAAACTGGTGCTCGCATCACTTGTTTCCACATTCTGCCCTTCCAGACTGGCCCTGCCGATCATCTTTCCCTTGTAAAAATGAGAGAGACTAAGTGGAAAATTACTCACCAAGACTTCCAGTCCTTTAAACTTTGCTAAATTTTTCTTTTTTTTCTTCTGTACACTAAGTTCCATGTGTTTTGGAGTTCAAAACACTGCCATAACCATGAGATTATCCTGACAGTGCCGGGCAGGCTCACATGGCAGGAGCTTCCATGCACTGGCCAGGCAAGCTGAAAACTGCTGGCTTTTCCAGCTACCCCACCTGTGAGGCTACGTACATGAGAACAGCCACCCCACTGCCTTGTACGGCCTCCTAGAGAAATCCAACGAAACAGCCATCACAAATTCCCTTGCTAGCTTTATTACAAAGACAAAGAAAAATTACTGTTACTTGTAAAGCAAACACCAATCTGATCTGTTTTTCTGAAATAAACGGTACTTAGTTCTAAGAATTTGCACAATTCATTTCCTTTGCTCTTCTTTAACAATAGCTATTTACAAGACGTCTATTTATTCCCCAGAACATTTCATAGTTCCTGTTTCTAGATGAGAATCACATTAACAAAGGGCAGAAAGACATAAAAATGTCTCTAAAAATCAAGAACGAATTATCTAATGTTTATAAGTGTTGTTTCCACAGGGGAAAAAAACTTTGAAAGATAGACATGAGTGCAGTTAGCCTTGCAAGAGCAACTGATCCTTCCATGACCTTACGAAAATGAAGAGAAGAAAATAAAGAAAGTGTTTAAGATGAAATGAATAATTAGGTATAATTATATTATTCTATAAACAATTCATAAATGTCAAAATTGACCTTTTCCCAAGAAACCATTTTGCAGCTATTTCACAATAAATGATAATACTTTTCCTTCATCTATTATTATCTCACTGGATTACAAGCCCTACTTCCTTCCTGAAACGCACTGGATTCCATGTTAAAGTAATTTTTAGCTGATATATTGCACTTTCTGCACACAAGGCAGAATGGAGGGAATTTAGTTCCTAGAAATCTAATTAGTCTCGTCCTGTTTCCCAAGGTAAATATTTTCTGCACAAACTAACGAACCTGTGTTTTATTTCATATGGCGATTTCATACAGCGATATTTACAGCAACAAATACGCGCAATCAATACAATACAATCCTCCCTCCAGAATACAGAGAGCCACAGCAAAAAAAGAGCAAAAAGTGGGAAGGTCCAGCAGCATCAAGCATTTAAATGGATGATGTAGTCGAACGTGAAGGCACTTGCTGTGTTTTGAACAGACGCTGTGTATTTTACTCCCTTCCTGTGCTCTTTGCAAGCTCCTCGCCACCACCTCCAGCTCTTACTCCGACTAGGCGACCTCCGCCTGGCACCTCCCACGGTGACAGTGTCCTGGTGGCGGCCGCTGAACGGCTGCCCTGTGCTGGCACGGCCGGGCAGGGCTGTTTGCATCCCTCGCCCGCGGTTTCCTTTCCCACAGCGGCCTACCCGGTATTCCAGGCACAGGCTGAACCCGGGTAAACTTCCTGCTCCATTACTGCGGTTCCAGCCCTCGGCCCGGCCGTGCGCACCGGGGACTGAACCGCAGCCTCCTGGGTCCAGCAGGATCAACAGGCTACTGAGCTGCTGAGTAAAATGATTAATGCGTTGAAATACCTGTGTTTTCTAGCACAGGCTGTTCTTAATGGTTTTATTAGGCTTTTTGGAATCTGCAGCTTGCACTGCCATAAAAAAAATAAAAACACAAATCCACCGAAGGTTTCTTCTCAAAATATTTTTTTTGCCACAATATATATTCCATTGCATCTCTGCATGCCATTAAAACATGTAATTTACTTGAAAGCTACATTATATGAAAAACTGCCCTTGAAAGCGAAATCCTTGAAATTCTACATTTGTGTTTATAAATATATATAATTGCTTATTTCTATATTTATATAATTGCTTATTCCTATATTTATGTTTTAATATTTTTATTTTATTTTTACAATTAAAATGTGTCCCAAAACCCCAATGGAGTTAACAGCTCCGGTGTCAGTGCTATCCTAAGACTACAAAGTGACAAGGCTACAAAAGAAGAGAAACGGAAGGAGACAACATCAGCCTGAGTATCTTTACTGAAAACTTTAACCTCAAAAATGGCTCAACTGATATACTCTGCTTTATTTGAAGGTTATATTTGAATTTAATTTTATAAATGTGAACAGAAATGAGTTAAGAAACTGGCAATGTAAGGACAAGAACTACAAAAGAGGGAAGCATTTTTATCATACCAAAGTGTAGTACTTCTTCTCATACAGTCTCCTAAGTCAAAGTCTGGGGTGGGAAGCCATGAAAAATGACCTAAGTATAAT
Organism: Tinamus guttatus; assembly: GCF_000705375.1. The sequence continues at coordinate 9,207 of NW_010577121.1, read as the reverse complement.
CGTCATGCCCAAATCCAGGAAGAGCTTAGAATGATGCCACAGAGAGGTAACCTCCTGCCCACGGTGCATAAGCTCCATGTCTCCTCTCCCAGCAATCCTCACCAGCCCTCCCAAGCATGGTTAAAATAATGATAGATGTGCTGTCATAACCCTCTCTTTGAAGAAAAGGAGAAGCTCCCTGTTCTTGCTGTGTGAAAGGAGGTGAGAGACTTGCTAAAAGTCACTTGAAAGTCATTGTAAATACAAGCGGTGTAAGATCAGATCATAGTGACTGAGTCACATGAGATACGTGTGTCCAAATGATGGCCTGATTGCCTTAATAAATCAATAGGCATTAGCAGAGCCTGTAAGAACTGTGTGTGGGCACTGCAAAACAAACAGGAGCAGCGAGTGCACCCAATCATTTCTTCAGGGATGACTATGAATCCTACACCACTGACTCAGCTAGTGAAAAATAATCCTGTATTTAATACTACTAAGCAAATTAACACCACACAAGGAATATTCTAGGCCTTGTTAGGTTGGGTAGCCTGGTACCTCAGAAACAGCCTTTCCATCCCAGCAGTGATAAAGCCTTTCTAACACTAGGAGAGACCTGTTACTGCAGAGTAGCACTGCTCGAGCTCAGAAAATATCCCGTGATAGCTGCAGTGTTGACAACTCCCAGTCTTTTCAGTGTCCGTTTTCGCAGCCTGCAGCAGACGGAGCCACGGGCGTGCAGCTAAGAGCTTTTAGCTAGTTCCATTCCCATGAAGCCAACCATCTGGCGAGATGCTCAGTCTCCCACCCGCGGGGCCGCTAAACCGCTCCACCGAGGCCACCCGCCACCGGGGCCGTATCCCGGGGCTGTTCCGCGCACGTTGCCCTTCGCGCTCCCTGTGCCTGACTGCTGGACAAACCCCTGCTCCCTACCGAAATGCTGGTTTTCCTGCTGCACCCTTTCTTCTCCCATTGACTGCTCTTCTTTTGTGGTCCATAAAGGGACACACAGTAGATGTGCTTCTCAGAAGTGAGCTAGAGAAGAGGAGTTTCACCAATAATATGAGCAGACTTTCCCTCTGCCAGGGTGATGGAACAGGACCCTGAACTGACTGTAACGCACCACAGCACCAAAGTAGCCTGCAGAGCTTGAGCAAACTACACTGAAATAATCTAAGTTTGCCACTACTTCTCCATACTCATATGCCAAACTCGGTATTTTGGGGTGACAGACACATTTTAATGGATAATGGGTTTTAAGTCTCTCTTTAGCCTAAAGATGTAAATAAAGACCCGAAGTAAATAAGTATTGCTTTCACTTGAAATTCCAGGAGATTTTACTCTCATTTTCTAGATAGCTTCAGATGGCCACTAGCTCTTCCG
>NW_010577120.1:40615-60684 GCF_000705375.1 Tinamus guttatus | reverse complement strand
GGCTATACAAAAAAAAAAAAAATCTATTTAAAAAAAACCCTCCAAGCTCAACCTCAGAGCAGTGAAAGCATTTATTGCAAACACCACAGAAACAAAGTGCTGATACCGCGCTTGCTTTTGGTGCATTTTCATTTGTCATTTGAGCGCTGCTTTTAGCAGACTTTTTATTTAGGGATGAATTTCCCCCTCGCCTTAGACGCACGCAGCATTTCCAAGCGCCGTCAGACCGCGCCGCTCACCCGCGATGTGAAAGGGCAGCGCGGCCGGGTCGGACCGGGCACCGCAGGGCCCCGCTGCCGCTCCTGCCCTCCGCCTCCTCCCTGCCACGCTGCGGGCTGTGCTGGCCCCGCTGGCACCTCCTCTGCTTGCTGCAGTGGGGAGGGCCTCTTGCCTTGGTGCTGCCACCCGGAGCAAATCCGGAGCAAACCCGGAGCTCGGCCTGCCCTGCACGACGGACACCGACCGCTCTCGCCAGCCCCAAGCACTGTGTGATGAGCGCGATGCCCCGCGGCACACAGTGCCTGCATGAATAACACCTCATTTCAAGCCACAAGAGACACCCGCAGATTTTAAAACCTGTGCTAGATTATCCAGGTTGACCTCTGTTTTACAGTGACATTTCTCCCTATTACCATTCCCCTAAGAACGGCAGACTTAGGCTAACTTTGCAGGATCACCTCCTGCAGGCTTACCTCCTCAGTCCCATAGGAAGTAATAATAATAAAAAGTAACTTACAGGAAAAATCAAAAGAAAATAATTTCCTGGCATTCTAGCCTGAACTGTTATCAGTGCATATTGCATTTCACTTCATCTTCTATACAACTCTTAGCATATTCAGCACCTCTGACGGAAATCAGCGTGGTAGAATGACAACACACATATCCAAGGCTCTTCAACCCTCTTGGCTGTATCACTTCTATTTATCTGTTGTCTGCGGAAGTCCCTTTATTATAAACTCTTTCTTGAGGCTAAACATTAATGAGAGATATTGCAAGCTCAAAGCTCAGATTTCTGCAAGCTCAATAGAATTTATAATCATTGCAAATGCTTTTTATATAAAAAGCTAATATTTGTAATCTTTTTTATTTTTGAATTAAAAGCCTCTCTCATATTTGATGCATTAACTGCATTAGCATTTGTTCTCTACGGATATCAAATCTTGATGATAATTATTTGCATGTTAATGGTTATTAGTACATCCAACTGGATGTGAACAATAAATAGAAAAAAGTATAAAGTGCAAAACACTTCACATTATATATTTTGGAAAAGGATGGGAAGCTGTAATTGCCAATGATTGCAGACAAAGCTACAATAATTGGAGTGAAATCTAAGGTGAAACTAATATGAAAACTGTAATTTAGTTTAACACTCTAAATTAGAGGATTAAGTTAGTTTATTAAATCTGACAGGAAAATAGAGTAATTTCTACTTCCTTTACATCTCCTCTACAACGCAAGCAGTTAAAAACTGTCCTCAGGCCAGTCCTCCCTTATGCTCTCAATAACATTTGCCGAATCCTCGGGCATAGGGAGGTGCAACAGGAGCGTGCCCCAGGACCGCACGCATCGCGTGGCCCCAGCTGCGCTCCAGCTCCTCAGCTCTTCGGGAAAGGGGCACCAGGGCCCTCCCAATTGTTTCCCACCTGGATCATCATGATGCCACTGAAGACACCATGTTTGGTTGTTTATTTGTTTCCAAGGGGAAACTGCGCTGGTTTGGGGTCAAAGCAAGGCCCGGCTACACCAGGAAGTCGTGTCTAGCAATGGCCACAGTAGACGTGTTGTGCGAAGCAGGATGAGCAGCGGATGGTCCTCTTGGAGAGGTCACTGCTTGGCTTGGGCTTCACTGAGCTCCCCTCAAGCACAGGGAATGTCACCTCACACACGTTACGAGATATAAGATATACCAGATATATAAGACATACAAGTTTACGAAATACAGAGCCTCAGACAAGCAAGACCAGCTACTGAGCACCCAGCGTTTTGGAGATCTGCTGGTGTGAGTAGATGGACCTCCATGATTGCAGCTCAGGGACTGTCACCGCTTCCCTTTGTTTTGTATAGGTAAGGGTAATTTTTGACTGTGACAGCAAGGGTTTCCCCTACTAAATGTTTAAATGCAAACCACTGTTAAGACCCTGAACATAGCCCTAGGCTGCCCCAACATGATCTGGATTCTAGTTCTTGAGCGCACTTAAACACAGTCCTCATTGCCATCAGCACTTTAGTCTGATGTAGGACCTGACCCTACCACAGCTTTGGCCTGAAGGCAGGAGGACCAGCCAAGCAGGACATACTAACACCTCCATTATGACAAGATAATCTCTTTTTTCTTTATGAAAACTGAATTTAATTGCAGTTTCATTCATGATAATGACCTACATAATTTTCAATAATTGAATACAATTTATCTTTTCTTAATGAAAAAAAGGGAATTAGCAAAGAGATAGGACACTGCAAAATGCTTCATTGGAAACCTCTTCATTAATTATCATGATGTCCAAACACCATTTTAAGAACTGCACTTACAGAACACAATTAGGCCTCATATTTTTGCCATTTCTCTTTAGGGTTTATTTTAATACAACTAGCCAAAATATAACACCCTATATGTGCCCATTTTATTGGGGTACCATAAACTCTGCTTCTGAGGTAAGGGTAACAGACACCTTCTCTTCCACCAACATAAATGTGGATGTATCCTCCAAACTTGTCAGTGAAGATGTCTGGGACTTATTAACATTCCTTGAAGTCACTGGGATCTTCCCAGAGGTTGGATCAACTCCAGAATTTTTAAAACCTTTATTTTAAATTAAATTAATTCTTATAACTGACATCAAGCTCCTCATAACTAGCTCTGACATTAGCACTCAACGGATGAAACAAAACAAGCTGGACTTTGAAGAGTGGCAGGCCTCCTATATGCTTGCAGATGACAATGATTAATAAAACTCAGCACAACACACTATATTTACCAAGTTTCACTTTATATTTGTCGACTTACTAAATTACTTTGACATATCTCCAGTTTATGTTCTATTACTGAAGAATAACTACACAACAGATGGCAGTGTGTTTGCATAACAGTTTTTTTCAGCAGGTCAATCTACAAGGTGGTTATGCGGATTGATATGTGCTGGTAAGTACGGGGGCCTTTTTTTTGGTAAAATCAATCACCCAGTCGGTCAACATAGCAACTTCTATACCAGCAAGAGGAGGTTTGAAAAATATATATTGCAGAGAACTCTTTGAAAATAAAAATTGTAGTACCAAAGCTTAAGATTGGAACAGAGCCAGGATAAAGAAAGAGAGTCTTCTAAATAGAATCTTTTTCAATAGATGGACTTCAAACCTTTCAATCTTCCAAAAATCTTAATAGAGAATCACTATTAAATCATACTGGAATTAATTGGGAATATAATTAAATATCTATAGCTATACATATTCCAATTCTCAGCAATGAGCAATAGATAACTAGGGACTACGTATGCTATATCAGGTAAAAAGGTGGTATTTTGAAGACTTTGCAAAAAATTAAGATTATTATAAGCTTCTGCTGCTCTGCAAGCCATGTTATTTACTCAGGAGAAAAAAGAAAGGCATGATTCTTGAATTTAGCCAAAGATATTTAAACAAAATTTACATTTCCCCCCTACACTGCAGATTGAATCTGCCTTTTGAATCTAATGGGAATGACTTTGGTTGTCTTACCTCAGCCACCGCTCCGCCAAGCTACATAACGTGACGGGACCATTAATAAATCGGAACAGTTTGATACTGTGTTAAGACAGGATGACTGTAGAGAGGAGGCAGAAAATGAGGCAGCTCAGGACTCCTGGCTGCTATTCCCCATCCTGCCCTCGGGCTGCTGCACTGCCCTGCACAAGTCACTTCAACACCTCCATTTCAGGATCGGGAACAGTGACTCCTACTCTGTTGAAGACCTATGAATACGAGGTGTTATATCAAAGTGAGGTACAATAGTTACTTGTAGCTGATACATATGAGGAGCATGTATTTAATTTGCCTAGGTTGACAAGAACAGATATCTGACACACTGATTGATTTTCAGCCACACTGAAGGCTAATATTAAAGACTCTCTGCCAATGCCTTGAAAAGAAATACTAATGAAAGAGTTAACAAAACACTATTATCTTGTGTTCTTCCTTGGAACAATATAAAAACAAAGTTCTGATTAATTGCTGCATTTTTTTTTAAAGAACATCTCTGGCATCCTATTCCAATCCATGACTGCCATTGGGGAGGGCAGGGAACAGCTGTTTTCAAAGAGAAATTCTAGCTGGTCTCTGTGGGTGAGTATTTCTATTTGTGATGTACCCTGCTTAGTGCCAGACCACTAATTTTTAGTAATGCAGGCTCCGTCTTTGAGGCACAAAAAGGGTGAGGTGGTGTAACTATTTGGAGGTTGAAAATTCACTGCTTGATGCCTCCCATAGTAAATTTGACCCTGGAATATTCAGGGGTGTTAAATAAATTGGACAAAGAGGTGTTTGGGGAGTAAAAGTGCCAGACATACTGCCATGAATGAGCAATTAGATGTTCAGGAACCAGCTTATCACAAATTACATGCCTACAATATCTATTACTGTAATGACCTTGAGAGTTGACTCATATTCTCCCTTAACCTAATGAGCATGCTGAGTATAATCAATTACGTCTGCAATTAAAATTATAATTTGTCTAACAAACTCTTCTTTGCTTTCAGATATTTTTTAGCAAAGCTTGTTATACCCTCGTAAAAGATTAATATTAATTTTCTGTTGTGTTCTTGGTTTTTTTCCACTCAATCTGTGGCTTATTTATTAAGCTATATTACCTCTCTCCATTATTTTTTAAGTTTTCGGCACAATTTACTTAAGTTTTAGTCCTGAATGTCACAGGATAATTATAACATTTAACAGTAATTTATCATTTCCCAATAGGGTTTCCAAGCTGTCTTTGCCTGCCGACTGAAATTTGTTTGCACGTACCACGCAACAGTTCCTGCAAGTTTTTCGCCAGTACATCACACACGCACACCCAATCGGGGTGTGACACTGAAGGGACCAGAAGACGTTCTGCTAAATGGAGCTGACATCTGTTTGCCAGCTTGGACCTGCTGAGGTCAACTCAACCCAACACAAGCAACACAGAGCCCTGACCGTTCACCAACCAGATGTCACTGCAGCTACCTCACAATCTGCTGCTAGTATAGAGTCAACCAAGTAGGCACCAACAGAACAACTTTTCTTTTTGCTTATGTACCGAGGTGGTCAACAGACACTGGCAATGACTAGTCAGAAAACGCAACAGATTAGGGATCAGAAAATGGAATGAATTGGAAAGGTGCTTTCAATAGGGGTCCACACAGTTTGAGCAGGGAACGAGCTGTGGGATCTCTTCCAGCTTTCAAGAAAAGACTTTGAGGACAGTCCGGGCCCATCTCCCATGTGACTGGTTCGAGGCTCCTGAGGCACTTAATCCTTGCGCAGAGCTCAGAGAGCCACATCTCTCTCCAGGGCCTCTACTGGTGTATCGCCCGTGAGCAGCGGTGCCAGCACAGCACCGTAACACTGCTGCGGGGAGCAAGCGCGGGGTGGGCTCTGCACTGCTCGACTGAAGCGAAGCTGTTGCTTCAGCAAAGGCCGAGATTCCTACCTGCAAGTGTAGGTCCTGAGGACATCACGCAGAAGTGCTCCACCAGGAAGACTGCTCTAAAATAGCACTCTGCCCAAGGCAATCTGCTCTGTTAAATCCGATCGCTACCAGGGAGGTGGCTCGGTGAGCACGTTCCACCGCTCACCCGGGACGCGAAGCCGGCCTGGGTGCACGCAGCTGTGTGGGCACGCTCACGGGTAGGCCGGTGGCTTTCCAGGACAGGACGAGCGATCCGGCTGCCAGCTCCGGCCCGCTGCCAGACAAGGCCAGCAAACACAAGCAAAGCACAGCCCTATCCATTAACGAACTGGGTGGCATCGCTCTGTTCTTGCAATCTGCCGATGATGATGGAGCCAAGCAGGCAGGCAGCACCTGAGCCCTCAACGGTGACAGGGCTGAGGAGATGCTCCCGAGGGTTTCTCACCCAGGGCAGCACTGCTTTGGCACTGGGCCTTTTTCATAGCTAAAAGACTCATTTCCTCTTCCTACTACCTGCTTTTAAAATTCCCAATCAAACAAATGAACAAAAAAAACCATTAAATTGAAGAGCCTTATTTGATTGCCTTCTTCTCCAGCGCACCTTCTTTCCAGCACTTTCACATACTTTACGCCCAGTGCTCTCTACAAAATATTGATGTCTACCTCAGAAGTGAGGAGAGGAAGCTGAGTTATTTATAAGAAATGAATTAAATTTCCCACTGAAATGAGTTTTGTTTCCTCTGGACTTTGCATCTTTGTCATGCACTACACCTGCACTGGGGCCTAGGGAATGAATGACTACCACAAAACCCAGCTAAAACAGCATGAAATGGGGAAAAAAAAAAAAAAAAGGCCATTTCAGGTACAGAAATGCCCATGACTTCCTCTTCTTAATATGCTACAGACAATGAATAAACTACCTTATATTTTGTATTTATTTTTGTCAACAAAATCTAATCAAAGTTCATTTTTTTAGAAACTCAATAGTTACACTAAATTAGATTACAGAGAAAATTAAATCATAAATCCCTGTAACTAGGTCGCTAATGCTCAAAAACACAACTCTGCTCTCCTGAGCACCTCACTTCAGCCTGAGAGTCCAAGCTTCAAAACTAGTTACGGATTTGATCATTTAACAACATGAAACAAGTAATTGTTTGGTGAAAATTTATTATTTAATTAGGCCTTACTGGTAATCAATAGCAAGCCATTAATTCATTAATTCACATATCTCTTGTTTTTATACGAGTCCACAAATTCTATTAAATAGATTTTTCCTTTATTTATGCACTATCTATTCTCACTATGCAAAAGAAGGTGCTCAAACCGTATACATTAAGTTGAGCAAATAACTGAGCAGCAGGAGTACATGTATGCCCTATACAAATGACTGCAGGATAAGATTTAATATTGAAAACAAGGAAAAGAAATAAAACAACGGGGCCTATTCTCCACAGGATGCATGCATAATTCTCATTAATGTTAATGAAAGACACTAAATGTATGTGCACTGAGGGAAGTTTATTGGAATCTAATAAATTCTCGGATTTTTCCTTACTTCTTTTCTTTGATACTTGCTACAGCAGTCAAATTATTTGGGTGAAAAGGAAGATATTTAAAGAAAAGGCATAAAAAACATGCATAGAACTGTGCATCATAGATTATTTTGTTCAAATGCTCCTTTGCACATGCAATTGCTAGATTTACATATATAAATAACAATTGCAGGTACAAATAACAAGCTGTATGAAGACAAATAGCTACTTACACAAATAGGGTCAGAATACTTGTATGCAAAATGCAAAAGCTCCATTGATTTGGTCCGCTGATTTCTACAAGTGAACTAAATGCGTGCCTCAGCATCTGATCCCAGGCACAAAGCTTAGTCTCTTTGTCTGGGACCAAAAAGAATCAAACACGGGTTATAGAATCATATTCTAACATACCAAAACACTAAATGCAACTCAAGATGGATCCAGCTCAGTTCAGAGATGACTTACATGCAGAAAAAGCCATTAAATATGGTTTGAGCTGGTTCTCTGCTTGATCTGGGCCGACAGACTGGCCTGAAATGATGAATCCTGGCAGAGGGAGTTGAGCTGTGCTACAAAGCGCAGGGAGAAAACACCGTGATGTTACTCTTCAATACCGTCTCAGTGGAGAACTAGCAAAGCTCCTTCACTGACCTTTTGAAACAAATGCCACCTCTGAGTATTATCTTCAAAAACTGTATCTGCAAATGGGGGAAAGGAGGTTTGAGAGGCTTGTGCGGGAAGCTCTGGACTTGTCCTGTCTGCCTTGCAAGAGTGCGGTAGAGAAACCACTGTGGCGTCCAGAAGACTTAAACAGTAAAAATATTACATCCTCCTCACCCTGTCACCCTGTCTGGAGCTGATGGAGCAAGTTTTATTCTATTATTTTAACCTCAGTTTTCCATTTGTAAATCACTTCCAGGAAAGGCTGTACTTTCTGTAAACAAAAATCCCACACAGGCTAATGTGGTGCTGTCAGAAGAAGCTAAAAACACATGGATTAGTTCAGATGAACCCGTATCTCACATGTACGTTAAATTTCAAAAATTTGCAGCATAAACACCTAATCCTGCACGCACAAACACCTGGCTAGACACAGGGCTAGGGAAGACCTCCAGTCCCCTGCTCCCACATGCAAGAACATTATATAATCTCCTTCCCTATTTACTTCTCATTTTTAAGCAGCGAGTTCATTCCAGCTGTGCAGGCTCCCTGGGGAGCTCAGGCACAGCTTTAAGCAGACTGCTCTTTCCTTTTTGGAAGGTGATGCAACTTTAAGGAGAAACATATCGAGCCAGCTTTACGTTTTCTTTATTACTGCATTGATAAGGCTGCCAGGACACTGGTAAATGGGTTCCCTTTGTCTGCCTGAAATTGGGTCATTAACATGCCAAATAAAAAGAGCAAAAGCACCAAGATTCTTGTGATTCTCTCCTTCCCTGAGATACTTGGGAGGTCATCCTCATCAGATCCAGCCTGACAGCTGAGACACCAAAGTTTAACAGATCAGTCAACTGAAAATGCCTCCAGGCAAGAACACCCAACAAGCACAACCACAACAGCTTAAATATGGGTGAGTTGCTCGTAGAAACACGAGGGAAAGAAGCCTGTTTTGCTCATGACCCATAGCATCCCTTCTCATCTATCACCTGCAAAAGAATCATTTTATTGAGGATCTTAGGAGAAAAGAAAGTAGTACCTGTTTGGTAGGAACACGCTGCAAAAGCCCATGGGGTGAGACCACCGAGATCCACCCTTCTGTTCTAAAGCACTACATTAATTTTTAGAAAGAGTTATTCAAAAAGCTATTAAACTGCAATCTAGTTTTGCAAAACTCACTTAACAAATAATTTTCACCCAAGGTAAAATACAGAACAGTATGAAGTTGCACATCTGAATTAAATGGGAATGGTTTAATAGATGAGGTTTTGGGCATTTCTTGGGGAGTTACATTACACTTGAAAGCAGCGTTTTGTAACCAAACAGAAAAAAAGAAAGGAAGCACTCCCTGTAAAATAAAGAGCTTTATAAGATAGGAGCTTGACAATGAGCAAAAGTGTTATGAATGAGATGGAGCCTAGGAAGAAATTCACACACTAACCACACAAAAATTAATCAGCCAGCCCTGACTGTGATATTAATGATTTTAGACCTCACACATTGTCTAGGATTTATAGAGGTTTTGCGTTTACCATATAATAGGATCTGCACTCAAGAGTGGCATGTGATTGATTGCACGTACTCAGGGACACAGATTCATTTAAATGCAAAACGTATTCCTGTAACATGGGAACAAAGAAGTGAAAAATACTTTCTAATTAAAACTTAGCATTTTTGATCCCAATCTCTGTCATGGTGGGGCAAATGAAGAACAGCCTCTAAGAGCAATTCAATACTCCTCCTCATCTTACCTGCAATTCAGAAAAACAGAAAGGGTTTGCAAAGGATGTTTTGCTTCCATGAAGAAAAAGTTTTGATGTTGTCAAAACACCCTGTTTTAGCATTTGCAGAGGAAAACTTCAGCAGCTTTCAGCATGCAAGCGCCTTGGTAGAAGACAAACCTGCAGGTCTGGGTGTCTTTTAGCTGGCACCCGTTGACATTGGGCAGACAAACAAAAGCATCCAGCACTGATAATGGCCTTGCTCAGCAAGCAAAGAGCTGGGGATGCAGCCAACAGAGCCATGCAGCTTTTAACACCTGAGCATGAGCTACGGCAAATTTAACAAGCGCAAGAGCCCGCTTACTTGCTTATCATAGTTTAATATGGAAGAACTATCAGCAACGAATGGCAGATTCTTCCTTCTCATTAGAATACTTCAGTATCTGTCTCTGAATTTCCCTATTACTTTCCTCGTTTTCAGTTGCTCATTTTTAATTCTTTTTTCTTACAGTCTAGCCCAGACAGACTAGGCTGACTCTGTCCAGGGACAGAGCATGATATTACTTTACAAGTCAGGGGTACAGTATGTCATGACATTCACTCCTGGAAATGCAAAATCATTCATGTTCACAGGCATCATAATTCACTGCTAAGGAGAATCTCTCAAACTCTTGTCCCCATCCCTTCAGGGAACTTTGCAACCTGGTATTTCTAGATCAGACTTCATTATCCAGGTGATCATTTCCATTTATCAGTGCCTTGAGGCCTTTGGTATTCTCAAGCAGGATGCTGTCATGTCCATCAATCTCTGGGTTGCATTCACTTTCCCAATTTTTTTCATCTCTTCTAGGCTTCAAAAAAAGCTTAAACTCTACATGGGTATGTATTGGCCAGAGAGGCCTCCTGCTTTTCTCAGCTGCTATCATGTTTTAATTACAGGAAGTAATTTTAATTTGTACAATCTGTACAAATTGTGGGGGTCTTAAGAGACTTAAGTGTTCTCACTCTGTGTCTTGCACATTATATGTATTAACATGGAGGCTAAAGACCTATTTGGAGTCTCCTTTGGCTATGGGCACTGCAAATAAAAAGCAGTATTTTGTCTTTCCTGGGAAGCTTGCATTTCAGGGAGAAACCAAACATTATATGTAATGACCGGGAGCAAGGACCTAAGGAAGAGTAGAGGAAACTGGGACTGCAGCAAAGTTCAAAAATCATTCTTCAATTGAGCCACTTAAATTTTAATCTGTGGTGGGTTTTTTGTTTTGTTGTTGTTTTTGAAGTTAGTCATCATTCCTAATTCCTTTTGAAAGCACTGCAGAGAACACAGGTTTTGCTAAAATACTGAAAGGAGAATTAGACCAACATGAGGCAGATTTAGAGAGGGCCTTGAAGGGAAGGGCAAGAATCATTATTTAGAGTGAGTAGAAAACTAAGGGCTAGCAAAGGGCTTCCAGGGGCTTCCTGTGTGCAAAAGCACATGCTCTGTGGCTGCCCATCACTGTAAGGGGCAGGATGGTCCTACCTTCGAACAGATACATCACATCCCCCTGCCAAAACATCCCAGTCTAAGTATCAGACCAAAACAGAAAAAAACATACGAGCAGAAAACAGGCACAGCAGTCTTGAAGCTACTGACTTTGCATTACCTATTAGCTACCTGCAACATTACGTACTCTCCAACCAAATACCGTTACTGTGTTTCTCAAAGCAATTGTGGCAGACTACTGTACTTCATCAAACCATTTTTTGGGCATCCCATAAGCCTGCAAGAGACTCACAGTTCTCCACAGTGAAGCAAACAAGACCTTTTGTTCACAGGCTTCAGTACAAGGCTGGTTTTCAAACACTTGTTACTTTTTCCCATGTTTTCTTCTACTTAAAATTTTAAATTGATTTAAGAGACAAGAACAATTTTTGCTTTTCTCTCTGATGCCACCATTCCTTTGTTCTTTTAAGAGCAAAAGGTGGCCTCCAATACTCTATTAAACAAGGATTCACATCCGCCAGACTGCAGGGAAAGCAGGCTGAGGCATCAAAAGTATTGCTCTTAGCAAGTGTAATCCTTCTGATGCAATCAGTCTGCAGTGCGATCTGATTAAATTTGAAGACTCAAACCTGAAGTCCAGTACTCCAGCTCAACAGGGACAGATAGACAAACAATATGAAAGCCAAGTTTGCTGTGAACTTAAACAGGCCCTAGACTTCTTTCTCAGTTCAGGTTAAGATTTCTAAGGAATGCAAGCCAGGTGGATTGATTTAACATAGTATTAAAAACCCATCTGGGAAAGAAAAACACGCACATCAAAAAATAATAGCGAGGCAATCTTTTCAGTGTAAAATAATTAGTGGAATGTGTGACATACAAAATAAGTTTCTGCACATACACTGCCACCATCAGTCTCATTTGTTTAGGAGAGCCCGTGACTGGCAAACTGGCAGTTACTCCTGAACAACAGCGCAGGTGCTGAGCTCCCTGCGACTGACACTGCTGCAAAATGGACTATGTGTTTGTATGCGTTTTGTGCAATGGACACTTGCTGTGCAATATTATCTTGTCTCTACAGATAAATTAGTTGTATCATGCTCCTGCCAGCTTGATTTGTTTAGCCTTTACGGAGTACAGAGTGCATGGAGCTTCTTGTGATTGAATCTCACATAAAAGGTAAAGCAGAGGGTTTATTCGACAATATGCTATACATCCACCCAGGCAGCAAGAGCATTTGCTGACTTGATGTGGGGAAAAAGGCTATAAAATACACTGGGGAACATCTTGAAACGTCACTCTCTTGACATAGCATTAACAGCCCTGCATCTTAATGTTTTCCTGATCCATGAAATCGTCTGGATATTTAAGGCATTCTAGGACAGAATCAGCACCCACCAGTCCTAGCACAAGAACATTGTGGGTTTTACATCCTCCAAGAAAAACAAAGCTCAAAATTGTAGAGATAAATATTCTTTAAGAGAAGATTACAAAGTAGGTCTTCCCTTTCACAAGAAGAAAGAAGAAAAATATTACCAGTGTGTTGAGTGTGCGGGAAGATGCTTTTGCTGCTGAGACATTACTCGGAGCGGGTGCAAGGAGCTTGGGCAAGACACCACAAAGGGTGCAAGCCTTGGATACAGCTCCGGATTACTGGTGAGCTGAGAGGCATGGGTCCTTCCAAAGGCCCATCCAGTGCAAACACGCTGGGCCCAGTAATGGGAGGACGTGCAAGGACAACCATGAGTCTCCCTACGACTCTGTTCTCAGCCTCTAATAACTTGGATCCCAGCAGGACAGAAGCAATGGAGTGCAGCCATAATGGAGTTATGTGTTCAGAGGATAAACAGCCTCCTCTCAGGTAACTGAAAAGATTCGAATCCTACCGTGCTACAGGGCACCGCTAAAGCACCCCCGCATTGCAATATATGATATACTTGACAGAAACCGGCACACACCAGCAGGTTTCACAGCAGCACAAAATACACGTAAGCCTGACATACAATATCTTATAATTGATTTCTATCAAAAACCACACCAGAAAAGTAATCTCTCTTATACCTGGTATGCACACTGTACATATAATTTCAGATATCTCCATAGCAAATAAAGACTTGACACTCATACCCAGGCTGAGGTCCAAGATCTGTCTTACATATGGGCTATAGTTCTTGTTGAGCAGAAAATAGACTTTCTTTAGCACATGCAGATAGCATTTCTCAAACAGTTTTTGTTTTTAGTCAGGTTGGTAGCTCTTCACATGTTGCAGGCAAGTTTTGCACTAAGCAGCTTAACAGCTACTACTCTTCTGCCTTCCTGTAATTCTTTATGTAGCACATGTAGCAGCCTAAATGTATATAGGTATACAGAATCATACAGAATAGAAAAAGAAGAGGCTCTGGAAGCCATCTGGCCTGTGCCCCTGCTCAGAGCAAGACGAGCTACACCTAATTAGCTCCTGACATACGCTTGCCTACCCTATTGAAACAGCAATTCCACAAACTCCCTTGGATATTTATTGTGATGCTTAGCTATTCTTATTATTAGAAAGCTTTTTCTAATGTTTAGTCTGTTCCAGAAATTTTAATTAAAAGGTCCCTTAGAGGAAGACTGGATGACTGTGCGTGCTTATACATGAGGAAAGAAACACTTACGGAAACACCTGAGACACTGAATTTAAGGCTCAAATTATTTGCAGATCGCATAGGTGGTTTTTAAAATTTTCTGATTCAAAGCAATTTAAATAGAACCAGCTATTTATGTACATTCCTTGTTGTTCACTTTAACAGAGATCTTGATCACAGTAATTTCTTCCCTGGTGCAAGTTTTGAAAGCTCTAAGTTCTTTGAAGAAAATAGTTGTTGGCATTTTCGGATGATAAACATCCCAGAGTGATGATGATAAATTACACTGTTGCCCAATGATGCAGAAAAGTAGAAAAATGCAAAGCGCTAACCTCTGATTTATGAATACACACTCTTTATCACAGAGTCTAGGGGTTCACAGCTTTAACAGTGGGTCTTTACTTATTAAAAGTGTGAGAAGAAACCACTAAAGGTGTCTGCCATTTAGGAATTAACTGGATAAGCTAACATTTAATGACCTTTTTCTCAAGGGGTGGGTATGAGACTATATAGAACTTCTTGCCTTTTTCAAGCTACACAAGCATTTGTTATGGTTCACAATCCATAAGGATGTATAGCATTTACATCTAGTTCTGCTCATTCACACAAACATTTTTCTCACTTTAAAAAAAAAAACATTTCTACACATCTTTTCTTCATAGAGAAAAAAAATATCTATTCAAAATAGCAAAAGAAATCCTGAGAATGTCTTGGTAAAGCATGACAAAAGTTATTTAAGGAAGTATTTTAACTGGAAGACTTTACTTATTCCCGGGCATTCCCACTGAAGCCCATCCAGTGCATGGCAACTCAAGAGCTGAAGAACCTGTTTTGTTGCACCACTGCAGTTAATTGTGCTACCTTCCTTCCTCACTCCTCATCTTCCCAAAGGTTGGAAATTTTCTAATTTCTTCTCCTCTCTTCCTATCAGCTCTCTGCTAAATACTCAAAGCATGAAACAAGAAGTAAGAAAAGTAAGGTCAATACAGCAAATTGGAAAGAAGTAAAATGCTTCCACATGCCATTACTTGGTTGTTAGAGTAATCTGAAACAGTCCAAACAGCTTCTTTGAGCCATTTAATACGATTTTACAAAGTGCTAACCCATAGCTATATTTGACTTTCCTTTGATCCCAAATGTAAAAAACAGCTTTTATCTAATGTTCAGGTATATAATCTAACTACACAGACATTTGCATTATGAGGCAGTGAAACATGGCTGGAGAGCCAACTTGGATGTTATCTATGTTATTACTCAAGTAGAGAGTAAAACCATAAATCCTTCTCCTCTCCTCTTTTTCAGAAGTTCTCTTCAAACCTGTGTTTAGGCTTCACTGGGCTCCATTACATTTGAACTTTGGTAACAAGAATGTGACATGAATGCGTAAAGAGAAAGCACAGACAAAAGGTGTATTTTATAATGTGGTTGTGTTTAACTGTTCCTATAATTAGCTATGACTCATTAGGCAATAAAAAGACAAACAAAGAGATTATGAATGCAATGGCAGTATTTTTTCCATAAAACAAACAAAAAACTTAACCAGATGCCTCTCTCCTATGGCTTTCCTTGCATAAATATAGTCAGCAGCCTAGAAAAGAGATTTTTGTGATTGAAAACTTTTGCCTAAGAAAAAAAGGAATGTAAACATCATCCCATGCAATTTCAATAAAAAGTACTTACACCAATTGCACAATCGGGATTTTTCTGTTCTCAAGGATAAAATAACAATACAGCAATGCTCTACAGATGACTAGTTTTCCTCTTTTATTAGTTCTTGTAATTGTCTCTTAATTTGTGTCCTTTATAATAAGCACTCACCTTCACCGTTTGACCAGCTTCAGGGCCATCCTGCAAGCAGAAAGAAAAGTCTCAAGTTAGAGGAACTAACAAGGATCCCGTGGAGACTCAGAAATATCACTCATTAATAATTTACATGCAATTTCATTATATGTTAACTTGGCATATTCTCCTGGGGACCATTCCACACAAAGCTTGTGGAGTAGGTGCCTTTTCATATCAGGCCAAGACAAAGTAAGAAAATGTATCTTAGAAATAAAACACAAAAATCATGGTTGTTATTTTTCATTCTTCCACATTGTGGTTTTAAATAGCTCATAATAAGTTTCTGATCTTTATGAATATAAAATCAGAGACGTAAACGATGCTTTAATCAAAGCATGCTTACTTAAAGTCTTATTCTAATAAAATGGGTTTAGTCTCCCAATCCGCTTTAAGCAGAGCTCTTCACTGAGCTCTGTTAAAGAAGCAGATATAAAAGCAGCAGGTACAAACGACTGAAAGGTCAGACTGGATAACATATTTACACGGTTATGTCTCTTTGGTTACGCAAGAATAGATGCAAAGAGGAATTATCTCCTTGCCTTGAAAGCGGTGGGTTACCTGCTGAATGTGGAAATGTGGCTGCCTTCCCTGGAAGGTCAACCCTGCCGGCACATCCTCGGTGGTGCAGTATTTACTGAAACACTCACCGATAAACACTGCGCCTGGGAGTGTTTCCAGGCGTAGCCTGGAAAGTTTCACAGTTATTAATTATCCAAACTTCTCTGCTTATTTTTTTTTTTTGCCTGTTAATGTTCTCCAATGGCAAATCTGTCAGACTGCTATGCATTATGTAAAGCATTTATTGCCCCTTAAAATGGGCATGCCCTTTTGTCATTGAGTATGGAAGGAAGGTTGGATGCTTGACAAACCACCGCCTGGTTGACGAACCTGCACGGAAATGGTGAGCGAGGTGCCGCAGAAGTGCTTCTCCACTACATCGCCAACCCTCTGCACCGTGTGAAATAAGTCGGCCACTTCATCGGGACGCAGGTCGCGGAAACGCTCCACGGGCCGCAGCGGGCAGACGAGGACATCTGAAGTCGGTATTGTCAAGGCACAAATGCAAATTGTAGTGACCCAGAAGGCTAAATGCCCCACTCCCCACCTGTAACCTCCTTCTGGTCCCCTTTTAACTGCCTCGGAACTCTTCTTTCCCTGTGGATTACAGCAAGAACAACCAAAATACGAAGCTGAACGCAGTAGATCAAATGATGTACTCTTCTTTCCCTGTGGATTACAGCAACAACCAAAACACGAAGCTGAACACAGTAGATCAAATGATGCTTTACTCAGAACCCTTCCCAGTTTCCCCAAACCCTTCAGTCATGGATCAAATGACTAAAACGAGGTCACATACTTCTCTCTTATGGAGACATCTTAAGGAAAATATTCTAAATTTTCACAAACTCAAAGTTATCATTTTTAACTACATGGAGAGAGAGTCTGGGATCTCAGATCTCAAAGTCAGACAAGACCAAAGGATTTTAGGGTGGTTTGGGGCCAGTGATCTGTGACAGCAATTTCATAATGCTTTTTCATATACTTCGTACGTACTTCTGAAAATCTTGAATCTTATGCCTCTACCTTTAGGTAACTACATTTGAATATCCAGCACTTTGCTGATAATAGCAGGTCATGTATTCCTATATCACAGCAACTACCATTCATTAGGAGTGCTCACCTGTTACAAATACCTGTTTTTAGAAACACAGAGAAGCAATGACGACTCTGTCCTTCTAAACTCTGCGTTCCCAACACTACAAATACACTTTGATTCTCTTCTACCTTGATAACAGCTTCATGAGTCAGTGAAATGAAGCTATAAAGTAAACTATGGAAGGACACAGACACTCTTCACCGTCACCTGGCCCGTGGAGTTCACAGAAATAAATGATTGCTATGATTCCTCAGGCGAAAGCCAATTTTGTAACACTACTAATAAGGTCCTGAATTCTTAGTAGAGTCTCAATTGTGTAAATCCAACATGCGCTTGGGACTTGACTCTCATCTCAATTCTCTGCGGCTGGGATTTTTTTTTCTTCTGACTTGTACCATGTTTGCAGAATAAAGCCCTTAAATATCACCTTTAACACCACTTGAACTTTCAGATCCAAAGGCTATGAAAATTAACAGCTTCTTATTTTTTCAGTATTAAAATAAGTGTGCAAAGGGCTATTTGAAGAAAATTAAGCTCTACGGCATTGTATTACAGTAGCATTTATTTTTATGGCATTGCAAAGCCTGCAGGTATTCAGGAAAAATTCTCTATACGCTAGGAGAGGTACCTAGGGGATGCTCTGTAGTTAACAGGTTCTCTCAAAGGTTACATCAACTTGATTTTCAAGAACTCAAAGATATTTGAAATACAGACTAATATATGCAAAAAATGATTTATTTCCATAAACAAAGAAGCAATATGTTCAGGTTCCCCAAATTCATCATAGGAATCATATTTCTATTTCTGACTGGAGGAAAAACACATATTTTCTGGAAGCAAAGCTGCAGAGGCAGGTTTTGATCATTTTTCAAGGTCCAGATGAAGACGGACAATATTGCAATGGATATTTGCTTAACTGGGAGCAGATTTTTCCAAAGAGCTTCACAGCTAGCAGCTCTCTCTGCTCACAATAGAACAGGAGAAGCCTGGCTCCAGCTTTGCTGTTAAGCTGCTTTGAAAAATCTGCCCTTTATTTGTTTAGCACAGCATTATCTGTGCCTCCACTGCTCAATTTTTACCCTTGCTACAGCTCACAGTATTTAAAAAAAAAAAGCATCTTAAGATTTTTAAGAAGAATTCCGTATTGATATTTGTTTAGTAAATAGGTAGTGGGAAATAAACCAATGCTGGACTGGCAGAAAACAGTGTGGTTTTGTGGGTTTTGAGTTGTAAGAGGCTGTGCCTCTTGGCAGCTCGCGGGCATAATAAAGCTGCTGCAAAATGTGTTTGTGCCTTTGCAGCGCACAGTGCAGAGCCCCGCCGTGAAGGAGGCTGCTGGCTGAGCTCAGGGCCCCCGGGAAAAGCTCTAAACTTGCTCGGCAGACCTGATTTCCATAGCAGGAATAAAGGAATTGAAAAAAAACTAATTAATTTTCCCCATAAAAAGGAAATTCGTGTCAACAGTAAAACAGGAAAAAGGACATTTGTTTAATCTGAGTTCATTTTTCAAAAGGAGAGAAGAGAAGCTTTTACCCTTAGGGCACCTGATACTTAAGTAGATAATTATCCTTCTTCTGCAGCACTGCTTTACTATCATGGGTCAACGAACCGTTTATAAATGAAGAATTTCCCCTCACTTACCTCTAGCAAAACGGTTGCTTACATTACGGCAACTTTCCTTTCCTCACCTACATTTTTTTTCCCTGGCAATTGCTCTCCGACTCGCGTGCCGCTCACCAACAGGCCCAGGGACAGCCACACGAGTGAATTTTTTGCGTAAAACATAGTTTCTACAACCTCATGTTAGCACCGCACCACTTGCCACTGTGAAAAACCCGGCCTAAAAGATGCTTGTGGTGGCTTCTGTTCGCACATCAAAGCAGAGGGAGTCGGGTGACGCAAGGGCCACTTGTGCCCGGGTCAGGACATGGGCTCTTCCTTCTTAACTCCGCCACCGACCTGCTTTTCCATCTGAGCAGGCTGCCTCCACCTCTCCCCTCTCTTCCACACTGTCTCAGTCTTACCTACTTGGGTGGCACCTCCAGTTGGTACAAGGGCTTTTTTCTTGCTTCACCATGAGGCCGTTGGTTTACACGGGGCCCCCACGCACTCGTGCGGGCCCAAACGCTGCACTCACGCACCACGCCGCTCCATGAAAAGAGCTGTCACTTCCTCGCTGTGTTACCAAGACTCATTTACAACCCAAACTAGATTTTAACCGCATTTCTGTCTTTGAACGCGATAAATAATTCAAAGGCATAATCACATGCTGGAGCATCTTTACTGAACTTTCCATCATTTCAAAATAATTCTACAAAGAATAATGATAGAAATTCTGAATCAGAGTTGAATTAACATGAGAATGTAATTAGGACAACATTCAAGTTATATTTAACTATGAATGTATAAAAAGGCAAATGTTAGAATGAATTCACGGATTTGAGGTCATTATGAAAACAACCACCCACTGCAACTTTACACCGGAGCTGGGTAGTTTTGACACTCCATCCTGCTCAGAATTAAAACTCGATTCATCTCAAAATATCTCCTACGTTTGAAACTAGATAACTGTCCATTATTGCTGCAATTACCTCCTGAAAACACTGATATGGGCAACTGCTGTGCTTCAGGTGTCTGTATTGATGATGCCAGGGAACACGATGCTGAATGCTCACGGCTAAGTGCACCAACTCCCTACCCAGAAGCATCTCCTGCCATCCGAGAGGCCTCGGGGCAGGCAGCTGCTGCTGCAGAAGGGCAGCAGTCCCCACATGCCCTGGGCCGTATCTGCCAGGCGCGTGCGATGCCCGGGTCATCTCGGGGCACCCGAAGCAGCACGAGGTGCCTACGTCTGGGCACCGGCCCCGCAGCCCCACGGAGCCGCCCGCCGAGCGTGGAGCGCAGCC
>NW_010577120.1:0-40592 GCF_000705375.1 Tinamus guttatus | reverse complement strand
ACTTGAAATCTTTGGGTTTCCTTTCTCTTACCACCAAAATTAGCAATTTCACAATTTCTTCATTCATGCTAAACCGCTGTGTTTTTAACTTTGATGTGCACAGCTGGTGTATTTCCTTCAAACTCTCTGAGTCAGTCCACATCATTAAAACACATGCAATTAAATAAGTTGACTCTTCCATTCTAAGGAGTAAAAGACTTTTATACATTATTATAATTTGTGATTGCAAGTTCCTCTCTATATATCTCACAGGAGTCTCTCAATTGCCTTACCATTTTTTTTATAATCCATAACCCAATGTGCACGCCCTCACACACACTGAAAGCACTGCTAATGATTTATTAAACAATTACGAATGCCAATATTCTCCAAAGACTACCAGTAGATACCAGGTTGTAACTCCAGCTACATTAGTGGAACTACATAACCATAAAGTAGCAGTGATACAATGGGAGGTCAGATTTGCTACTGTCAAGCCATGAACCTCAAAGTAAGCTAAAAACTCCAGATGACCTGTGATTTCAGCAAGATCACGTGTGTTGGTCATTACTACTCAGCCCCTGCATGATCTTGGGCAGGCTGTTTAATCTACCAAGGCTTATGAACCTCTTCCTTAAATCAAGCTGACAGCCTCAGCCTTTCTCCCACTGCTGGCCCATTAAGACTCTAGCCTGAATGGGGTAGTTCTCCTAGACCTCACACTCATGATCAAGCTAGTACCACCTAAGTCTTCAGCTGGGCCAGAATGCCAAAATATTTGTGCCTGCTCTTGGCCCTCTACAAACTCAAGGTTGCAGACGTTTCTCTAAAGCTCATTCACCCTTTCCCTGAATTTCCTAGACCCTGGTATCCAGAGCCCTTGAGACTGGTGCTCAGTGGATTACTGCTACGGGCCCTGAAGTGGGCAACTTAGACACTGGTGAAGCCTTGTTCAATTTTGCCAAGCGCACATACAAATTCCCCTTGCACACCTACGTCTCTGCTGACATCCTCACTCTGCAGATGATGGGTGACCACTGAAAATTGAGTATTTGTTAACCTCCTAATGCCTTCAGGTTGAGGTATGACTGCATGTCTCAAATTCTACAGGAAATGCGGCCCACATGGCCAACAGCTGTGTGCTGACCACTTCAAAAGCAATTTTCCTTTCACTAATGCACTGAGTCAGAGGCTGAAATTCAAAGGCACAATAGTGATTTTTATTTACTTCAACTGAATTTCAGTTTCGAAGTCCAGATTATTATAATTCTGCCTTTAAGGTCGAATCCAGGCTACACAGACCATCAATGGGACTGTCATGACCTCCATGAAGTGCCCCTCACAAATCCAGCACACACTGCTAGCTGGGTACAAATATTCTGTATTTCTGAAGTCTTGGAATAATGGCCTTTTGGGGTGAAAAAAGAAAGCAAGGCAAAAGACAAAGCATATAAAATTCCTTTTATCTGACAAGCTTTGGAAAGAAATACTTTTTTTCCTTGTTAAATCCGTTAGCTTGCTTTATAGAAATATTAGCTTGCTATATATTTGCCATTTTGACTTCTGTTTTATTTCTGAATTTAAACTTCAAACTGAATGATACAAAGCTCCACGAAGGAAAAAATTAAAGGCTCTCCAGGTAGTGGCAACCTAACAATAGGTACAATGGGCATCAAATTTTTTTCCTTTTTTTCCTTTTTTTTCCTTCTTCTTCTTAAGGAATCAGTTAAAAAAATATATATAGACAGGGATTTAACACAGGATGCTTAAAAAGAATAAAACACAAGGGGGAAAAGGCAGAACATGTAAAAGTGAAAGGCTAATTGCTTCTTTATGAAGCTCTGGGTTTAAACAATATTGTCACTTTTCTAAAAACATTTGTTCTAGAACATTTTACTTTAGGCGGATGTTTTATTTTCAAGTTGTCACATGGACAGCAGTCTGTAGCTGGCATTGGGATGGAAACACTATTCTTGTTCAGGGAACTTTTTATAACATTAAAAGAAATCATCTCTGCCAAAACGGCATTAGAATTAAGATTTCAAAAAATGCATACTTTAAAGGTAAAAATAAGAAAAAATATTCAAGTTAGCTTGAATACTTTGAAAATAAGTACATCTTGAGTTTTTTTTGACCTTTTAAATATTTACTAGAGTGTTCTAAAATTTTTGACATAAAAACTCATTTTAGTAAGAATGAAAAATGTCCCTAATAATTTAAGGTTGGGACACACATCAAAACCACCTATTTTCATGAACAATTTGGGAAAGAAGCGAAGGAGAGAGAAGAGGGAGGGAGGGAGGGAGAAGATCTCAACACTGCAATACTAGGGAAGCGAAGGAGAGAGAAGAGGGAGGGAGAAGATCTCACACTGCAATACTAGGAGAGATCTTATATGGCTCCCAGTATTTCACATGCTCGTGTCAACAACCTGCAGCCTCTCCGAGTTTCCCTGACGGCTGAACAGGTGCCAGTCATTTATGGGACAACTCTCAGCACAAAGTCCTGCCACAGAGACCAGGGCTCCACTTGTTTCAGGATCAGCAGCTGATGTCAGCTGTGCAGACCACAGAGCCATGGACAGGGCCACCATCTCTTTCTAGGGCAGGACCTACCTGAGAGATGGGTGGCAGTGTTGTCCCAGGAGCTGCTCACCAGCCAGTCTGGCCCTCAGCAAGGCGAGAAGACGGAGGGCACCGCCGAGCAGCTGCTGTGCCCCAGTACAGTACCTCAGTCCTCTCTAGGAAGCAGAAGACCCTTTCTGCACATCCATCACCTAGAAATAATGTGCGATGGGGAGCTGGGTAAAGGATTATTCTTTTCTTACACTGATTTACATGAATTTGCATCAAGTGCCTGCAGCACAGAAAATCAGTCAGATGAGGTTTCGGGTACTGAAACTCACTATAATGTTGTCTCCAGATTCAACCGGGGAATCTAGGCAGGGGTATTCATTTCCTCTAAATGCAAGTTTTCCTTGTTCTAAAACTCTATTTGCTACCAGAAAGTAGCCCCAAACCTGAGGAAAACCAGCAGAATGCATGACTAATAAAACGAATACCTTTGAAAAACAACTGCTAGTCATTCAGTTTTTTTTCTGCCTTTGAACAGTTCCCCTCATTTGAAGGACACAGGCGCAATTCCTCTCTGTGATCAATTAGGGATCCACAGACACTGCACACAGGAGCAGTTACAGAGGAGGAGAGGGCACCCGAAATAGCCCACGCATGTACATGTACACTCATGTAGATGCAGGAGCTGTGTGCAAAAGAGGAATAAAAAACACCTTTAGAAACGCACCAAATGCACACTGTGCTGCAGAAGGACAGTAAGTCAAGCCCTCGCCTAACCCACTGAATTAGGATGTATGCAAGACTTAAGTGATCTACAGAGCTCATGTCTCCCCAAAGGATGAATCTGATTCAACAAGACAGAGTGGCTCAATTTTGGAAAGAAATCTTTGGAGACTATTTAGATTAAGAGTGAGGATCTCAGTAATAACAGGAAAAAGTGAAGTAACAGTCTGCAGTGGGTTTTCACTGTAACATTGGATTTAAGTGTATTTTAGAAAGCTGTTCTGTTACAATTTAGAAAATACTACATCACAGAACTTGCTACTTTGGGAGAAAACCTATCTATGAACTATAAAGATGATTAAGAACCAATGGAAATGCAGTAAAATTACTGTAAAAACTTAAGAATTGCTTCAGAGTGTAAAACCTCCACACAATGTATTTTTCTGATCTTGCTGTCGCTTTGCAGCATTAATAAAAAAAAAAGTCATTAAGATAAGACAAATTATCCAAACACAGTTGATCTTGATAAGGCAGCTCAGTACATGTTTACATGAATACAGAAGAGCAGCTTTAAGCAGTAAAAGGGAGAATTAGTGGTTCCAGTGGAACCAAAGGCAATCAGTGTAAATCTTTGACATGGATCTCTGTGCTCTGTGATAAGAGCACTGTTTTAAGACCACACTGCAGCTTTTACGCCGTTTTTTTAAATCAACTGATCTTCTCGCCCCAGCTGAAGCGACTTAAAATAACTCTTCATGTCAATGAAAGGTGCAGTAGTTCCAAGAAATGGACAATAAATATTACTTCTTCTGTAGGAAAAAAAAAAAGTCAGCGTATCTCATTTAAATACAGATGGCTTTTAGTCTAAATCCTGCTAGGTGGCAAATCAAAGTACAAAGCACTGGAACTCCATGAGACAGGGGGCCATAGCAGGGAAATGCGAGATTCAGAACTGTTAACTTTTCATTTTAGCAAGTCTTTCCTATATTTGATCTTCCCAGGAAATGGCTTTAGGGTATGTCAGGTAGGTCACTAAAAGCTCAGTTCCTCATAGCAAGGGTGTTTTACCACAGGATTAATCCATTTCTGTTAGCTACTGACCGCAGGGGTGGCCTTGGGCGATGGCATGTGCCTAAGTGGACGCCTATGAAAGTAGACCTAGGAGAGCTGGTAGCTCCAAAACCTGCCTCTGATGCAAGTTTCATCAGAGGAACTTTTCTGCAGACCCACGCTTACATTTCTACCAGGAATCATAACCGTATTTTAGAACTACATTAAGGTTTTGATCTTGGAAAGCCCCAAAGCAATACCTAGTGGTCAGGATGGAATTGTAGGAGTCTCAATATGAAACCACTTTATCAACATTTGCCCTTGTCCAAATGACCTGACTTCAGTTTATCAAACTTAACCCTGCTGGTACTGGAATATGTCATTGCAAAGTCTCATTTCAAACAGAGAGAATAAGCTCATAATCCAACCTCTCCACCTGAGAATAGCAGCAACTTGTGAGAACAAAAGCTTCAGAACTGAGCTTTAGTTACAGCTGAGGAACCATCTCATTCCAAAATATCATCATTATGAAGTTGTATTCTAGCTCATGATTCAGCAACTGTAATGAGGGAACAATTAATTACTAAGTATTAGTCATGACAAATGTACATTCCAGCAATTTATTGGAAGCCATATTCTAGGCATTAAATTTCCCAGAAATAAGCTTTAACTTAGTAGAAAGACACCATAGAATGTCTTGGGAAATAAGTCTATGTAAAAACTATAAACATTATTGACAATTATAGTCTATAGTACTTGAACATAAACTCGTCTTGGGAAATAAGTCTATGTAAAAACATTATTGACAATTATAGTCTATGGTACTTGAACATAAACTCTTTTTTTTTGCAGGCATCTATGGTGGGATACAAGCAGATGTGAAATAGTGAAAGGCTAGTGTTTTATGGTAGTGCTGGTGTGTCTTACTCATCAGCCTGCTTCATTCCTCTGATCCCCTTGTCTTCTCCCAAATACAATCATCTCAAGGAGGTTCTGTTAGATCTGCTACAGGGGAAGGGGCTACAGGATCCCCTTGCTCCTATTACTCTCAACAGCAGATGACCAAGGACTTTACACATACTTTTTATGATTCTTTACCTCGTCTATAGGGCACATGTTATAGCAAGACGTTCTTCTGGCAGCATGTGCCAGACCAACAGTACCTTCGTTTCCTAACTAGTGAAGTCTCGGCTGGAGGAACACAGTTCAAGCTCAATTATCACAGTACCACAGGGGAGACCAAGGAAGTTTGGATAATCAAGGTTTCAGGTAATGAAGGTAATTTGGAATGTAATTGATAGATAATGAGAAACATGAATAACAGGGAGTTTTGGAAAACTGAATTTGGATAATCCAGACTGTCTAGTAGTAAGTGTATTCCTCCAGGAATATTATAATGCAGGGTGGGTTTTTCAGAGCTTTTAAATGGAACAAGCCAACTGCCTCCCACTGATTTCTCAAGAGTGCTTTTCTATTTAGATCTCTTAAGGTGTTCAGAAAACTACTCCAGTTAGAGTCAAAAGAGAGATGAGTTTGACTTAAGTTAGAAGCTCTCCTGCAAAAACAGATGCTCTCTATATCCCTTGCAGGAATGGCTTAGCCTTCCTTAACATCAGCACCTCAAGGCACAGTCTGAAAAGCCAGAGAATTTTTTTCCTGAGCTGTTCAACACACTTCCGTAGCAGAAAGGCAAATCATGGCACCTTCACTCTACAAGATCAGATGTTCACCTTTTCTGCTGCACCTAGAAATATCTCTGCCAGTGCTTTTCCATCAATTCCTTTGAACATGGAAAACTGCAGAGTCCATGATAACGAAGCCAACTGAGGAGTTTACTACACTGGCTAACACACAGCTGAGGAGAATGCAGGAGATATCTCTGCCAGTGCTTTTCCATCAATGCCTTTGAACATGGTACATTGGCTAACACACAGCTGAGGAGAATTCAGGAAGAGATGACCTGGCAAGTAGGAGAGTCGTTATTCTTTGTGCAAATATTACTGTTCCTTTCCTGTTTAGTAGGATCTACTAAGCAGTATTGTTTGTATCACATCATTCGCCAGCACGGAGCTGGAGCAAGTCCATGCACTTGTCCATGCACTGAGGAGGCAGAAGGTGGCCCTTGGAAATGCTAATGGATGGAGCACACTGAAACGGGCATTGAGGGAATGGCAACTGGGGGCTGATGGAGATAATCTGAAACGTACAGGAAAACAGCACAGGCCTGTTCTGCAGTTAAGGCACCTAGAGATTAAGATTATTACTGCAACAAACTAGTGAATCATCCTTCCCTCAGTTTCACACCAAAGAAGGGCAGGGTGGAAATGAGAAAGACCCTGTGTAGCGTTTAAGCAGAGACTCAAAGGCAGTGCAACATGAAAAGGAATTATTTCAAGCCACTATTCCTTAGCTACTTAATTTTGACAATTTATTTCACACCTCCTTTAACACAAAAAGCTTGATATCTACAAGAAAGTTCACAGAAAGCACATATGTCAGGACAAAATGCTCCCAAAGATACATTTTTGCTCATCTGCCTGGGCAGTCAGTTTTGGATAAGTCATATTTAAGGGCTGATGAAAAGTAAAACAGATGTGGAATATGTCTTCAACATGGAACTATCTGCATGAAGCCCTCTTTGTAATACAGATTAAGAGTCAGGCAGCGGTGGTAAAATATAGTTAAGGAAGCATCTGAGACAGTGAATGTTGTAAAGAAGGGAGAAATGAGAAAGGTCTCCTCCATTTTTTACTTGCATAATAAGCCCTCTTGGATAAGGACAAGAGGCTCTGAGTCATGATTGCCTCTGTAGATGCTGTTCAAATACTATTATTGCCATTAATGCTCATTGTTCCCAACTCTCCCTGTTGTAGCTAGGCATTTCAGCAGGCATGGTACATAAATTCATACTCTCATCTAAGGCTCCTGCAATATTCAAGCACATGAGAATGAAGAAGACAAACTAGCAGTTTAACTCTGAATAACCTTATTTTCTGCGAGTGTCATCTGAAACCATTACTTTAATGTGATTATCTGTTTTTATTATTTCCTTTCTGTGGACTTGGAATAAAGACACAACTGAGACTCTCTCAGACACGGTCACTGGCATCATTATAGTCTTTGTACTGTCATCACCAGAGATCTGATCTGTAAATCAAGTTAGACTGTAAGGGCTACTGAGGAGCAAGTGCTCTTTATCATGTCATTACATACCATAGCTACCACTTCCTCTGGCTCACTGAGAAAAACAGGCTGTTTTATTTCTTTTACATAACCAGAGGAGTTCTTAATGCACAGATTATTGACTTAATGGGGTTTTATCATGTCCCAGTGCACCAGGGGATTCCTTAATCCGGGTCTTCTTTTCACGATCTATTTTCATGGCTCTTTTTACTGTCACAGTCTGTCATTATAACGATTTGCAAACCCAGAACTAGCCTCAGCTGTTCACAGGTGCTCAATGCAGAGAGCAGGCAGTGTTTCACCTCCCTCTTTGCCCTCTTGCAGCCCCTGAGCATGAAGCCCTGTTGAACACAGCACGACACTGCTGGCTTTTTGCCCTCGAGACCATTTCCACAGCACCAGATCACCTTTGTAAGGGCAGCAGGATGGAGATCCTGCTCACGGCGCTGTTCCCACCCCAGCAGTGCACTCGCAAAGCCCTGCCTGCATAACTGTCTAAGGGGAAGAGGAGGCTCCCAGAGCCAATGCCCATGGCAAAACAATCTGCTGCCCAGCGTCAGGCACCAGCAAAAGCCACCTGATACCACCAGAATTACCCAGAGATGCTCATCTCCCTGTACAGTGTCACTGCAAGAAGTATTCTGAAAGGGTGGTATCACTCACCTGGCAAGAGAAGACCCTGTATTTCTTGAAATAGAGAGATCAACTTAAACATCAGCTGAATGCCCAAGAGAGGCGTAGGTTTGGCCACTTGCAGAAATCTCCTGTCTTCCCTTTGGTGGGCACTGTCCAGTAAAGAGACCTGAGTCTGCTCGTCTGCCTCTCACTGTCTCCTCCTCCTCCTTCTTCCCTCTTTACCGAACGCTGGTTGTGTCGTTGCAAGTGGAGATGTCCACATGAACTGAAGACCTGCATGGAGCTCCATGGATTGCTGCACGTTACAGAACAAACATTAAGGCTACCAGCTGCCCTAGGCTGCAGTCCCCCAATGCAACCACCTTGCTTCATGGCTCTCAAGCCTTTAAATCCCCCCTCATGCCCATTAACAGATGGTACCCAGGTACCCCTGCCACTGCTGGGCCCTCCTTGGGAACTGGCAGGGCTGCTGTGCACTTCAAATGACCCACAGGCCCAAAAGCCTCCCCAGAGCAGGGTCTGAGCGGCTGTTAGAGCTTCACAGCACGTCTGCCCACCCCAAAGACTTGGGCTGTGATCTCCGGTTTGGACCCGTCAGTGTTACCATAATACGAGTTGATCGTAACAATATGTTACTGTGATTGTTGCTAGCAGACTGTTCCCTGGAGTGTAGGAAAAACAGTTTAATCTGCCATGCTATCAATGTTAAGAGAAAAAGTAAATTTCTATCAAAGACCAAAAAAATCCAACTAAAGAAAGATGACAGTGCTCCAACCTCATCCTCGGCTGCATATGGTCCCACAGACTTTGTTCCAGCAAACAAATTGCTTAATCTCTGCATTTCTTCCTTAAATTACAAGCATGCAGTATTTCTTTGGAGTTTGTGATCACCAAAGTGATCTGGCTGAGAAAGGTGGATGTGTTTCTCTTTCCAAAGGTCACAAAATAGATACGCCATGTCTGGGGGCTGAAAGAGCGGGAACATTTGGTACCCCTCCAAATGAAAGCATCTCTGCTGCCATTTGTTCAGCATCCTCTCGTCAAGCTGCTGGATTTGGATCACCCAGTGACCTCCCCACATGTCAGGGATGGCCGACTGTTTCAAAACCTAGTCTTGCAGAAGCCATGTGCACGCTGCTCGCTCCAGAAATTAAACAAATTAAACACAGCTTCGCTACAGAGTTCCCTTGAATTTGCCTGTCTGTGTTTCACTTGCAACCCTGTGCTGATGCATTTCCTGGTGTGAAAAACGCTCGCGATTGAATTCTCCTGCGCTTTGCAGGACTGTCCTCGGCTCCTCATCGTGCCAGTCAGTGGTGGCACAGTCACTGCTGCCTGTGCTTCACCCACACCATGCGAAACACGAGAGATGTCTAAGCAGAAGCAAGCAAACCAGCAGCAGCGTAACGCAGAAAACACTGCTTTGCAGTGGTTTACAGGAACTTCAAAGTTCTCCTCGGTTATAAATCATTCCGAGTCACCGGTCTGCCGAAGGATGGCTCTGCTTTTGAAGGCAAAAGCTTGAAGATCAGACCACGGGTGATAAAAAGAACGTTGGTTCCACGGCACAGGAGACAAAATGGTGTCCAGGGATAGGCTAGATCAGGCTGGTTTTGCTGTGTAACTGGCCACCAAGAGACAAAAGTGCTTACGTTTACAGTAGAACTTTTAGGAAAGAGATTTAAGCCCTATCATTTCTTCTGAAAGAAAAAAAAGGTTTCAATCTCACTGCCACTTTTATGACAATTCATTAGACTGCAATGTTACCACATAATAAATATCTTTTTAAAGAAAAAAACTGCAAATAGTGAACAAAATAGTGAACAATTAAAAAAAACCTTGCAATTATTTGACACTGGACCCAAGTGAATTTGAACCACCCTTTTGTAAGTGTAGGGTGTAAGGCAAAATTAGCAATGGAGAGGAGACGCCCGAGAATTAGAGGAAATTGAAACTATTCTGTGGCAAATCACATTGAGGATGTTCTCAAAAGAGGAACCAAAAAGCCATTTAATGTGGCTTCAGTGTTTTCTGCTCCAGAAGCAGCTCATCAGAGTGCGTATGAAAACAAAGGCCTGCCGCATAAAACTTTCACACAAACTATGTTTAGAGAGCATTAAAAAAATCGGCCTTTTCCTAGAAGAAAGCGATTTGTATGCAAATATACCCCAACATTTGTCACCAAACCTAGAGGATTTTGAAGCGAGTGAAGTTTTTGGAATGTAAAGTTTATCACTGCTTTGATGAAATGAGGCGCCAGCTGCGAGGCTGCTGCTGCCTCCTTTAATGCCAGTTACAAGCAAGGAAAGCTCCAGCTCCAGCCCGCACGCCCAGCGCGAGGGCTGACCCCACACGTGCAGCACAACCCCGGCACCTCAGCCTCCAGCAGCAGCTAACACATCCAGGGTCCTAAATTTAAAACACTAGGCTTGCTCGCAACCTCTGTGACCTGAATTATTACAAAATGCATGAAATACTTCTTTCTTAGAATAATTTAGTACCTTCTGCTGAGAGGAATGAGAAGACAATATTGGAATAAAATAAGCAGCAGCACCTTCTTTTGCTGAGGAAGAACAAGCTGTGTCTTTGCACATGTCTAAAACTCCTTTCAGTCTGTTTGCAAGAGTGGTTTTGCCCTTGAGGATCTCTGGTGGTTCCACCTGAGCCTTCCAGCCAGCAGTGACCAGGAAGCAAACAAGCTCCAGCAGAGCCTTGCCTCCTCCCCAAGCCCTAGGGAAGAGGTGAGCTTGTCAGCACCCTTTAAAGGTCAGCAGGTTTAAACTTTGACAGCTACTGTAGCACAAAATACACAGTGCCATACGTGCCTACAGCCTACACGCAATGCTTTGCCAACAGCAATGTCTTTCACAGACCTAGAAACACGCAACAATTTTTTCCTTCTTGATTACACATTCCATATTTACATACGTAGTTACAGAAAGCGCAAAATAATGATGCCCTGCAAGGAAGACCTTCCTCTGTCATCCAGTAATTTTGACCTCCACAAGTACAAGAAAACTCAAAAGACTTGGTCAGGCTTAGAAAACTGTCTCCATTCCAGATGCTATCTCCAACTGCTCTGCAATTAGTCAATTGCTAATTGATTTCCTTTAAACTTGTGGAACCTACAGATATATAGATGGGACGTGCATGGGAACTCAAAAGTCTATTGCCTTGTCCAGCACTCAGATATCCAAACATCTGCAGTCTCAGGAGTGGACTCTAGGACAGTCCACAGGACAAAAGTGAACCAGGCTTAACAAAGCCAAGCAGGTACTACTGGAGAAGCAAGTATTTGCTTAGAGTATCATTTGCTAATTCTTCTTCTTCCTTAATTCACACTGTATCACAACAAGCAGGCTATTCTTTTCTATTGCAAAGTTTTGCAATAGAAAGATACCAACTTTTTAAGCTAATATAAAGTAAAAAAAAAAAAAAAGTAAAGGAAGGACCTCAACCTCTATCAATCCTGCTCCATATAATCCCCAAACAGGCAGGGTGCAATAAAGAATAGATTATTATTTAATATATTTGCCTTGCATAATTTAGTAGAGTACTGTATATTACAGAACCTTTTAACCCCTTCATTTTTTTTTCACTCTCAATTTGCACAAAAACAGGCAATGTGTTTTTCCTCTAAGGAAGCAGGGTATACGAGATAATACGTTGAGCAGCATTTCATCCTTGCATAATAAAAATTCATAAAGAATTCATTAAAAAACAAACCAGGAAGACTCCCAAATAGAAGAAAATCATTAACGCTAGGTTTTCAACAGAGGACAAGGGAGATGGCCTTATTCAGAACACAGCCCCTCACAGCCTGAAAATGAAGGGTCTCTACTGCATCTTTTACAAATGCAGTCTGGAAGCCACAAAAAAAAAGCAGTTGTAACACCATGTCAGGCAATGTAAATATGCAGGTATGTGTCCAATTACTTCAGCTTTAAAGATAGGTGCAGTCGATCTCTTTATAAGCAGACAGGGTACGCATACGTTTTGATATGTGCTCTTGATGTAGTTATCTTTGAAATCTAGCTCTGCTGGTGACTGTTGTTGTTGGAGCGAAGTATATGCATGCAAAAGCCAGATCATTTTCATCACGCTGTGCAGTGTATAGTAGTGCCTTTCAGCCTAAATATCCATACTGCTGGAAAAAAATGCCCTTTTCCTTTTGAAGTAGGGGAGTACAAACCTCAAAGGTTCGTTTCTTTGCAGTGACTAAGTCCCTAATGAGCATGAGCTTACTAACATAGCATCACAGCAAGTAATGCCAAACACCAGCCCTGGTGTTACATGCAAATATATCCACGGTAGATCTCTGTCAATACATCTCACAGCACAAACCCACACTGCAGAGGATAAAGTTGGTATAAACTATGCTTTCATATATTACTTCATATTGAAAGAAATATTGGTGACCTTATCCAGCATGACTGTTATAATAGTAATAAAACTGAATCTTGGAAGATTACACTTCTGGTCAAAGTAGTAAAATGTGACCTTATTCTATTCAACATTGACATTTATTATATTAATTCAGACACAAAAACTGCATTAAAATGATGTTAAGTGTCTGGCTCTAAACCACAACACCTAAGAAATTCAGATCGCCAAGTAAGACTTCTCCAGCTCTCCGTTTTGCACCTCACCACTGCAGCAGACATGGCATTTCCAAGAATCCTTGGAGCTGCCTAGGGGATCTCAAACTCAAACCTGGCTCAGGTTCCCTGTCTAAAAATCTGCTTCTCTCTCAACCACAATGGGGTGATGCAATGTGCTGCATCCCCTGGGCTAACAAGTGGTGGGTCTAACAATTAAAAAAAAAGGATTAAAAAAACAGATTCAAGACTTACTCTTTGTATTTTAATACAGAGACGATGCAAAACATGTAGCAATGCAGAGGACTAAATGAAAACTATCAGACTGGATCAAGAGTATGTTTTTTCCACAGCAGTTGTTAATTGCAGAAGCCTGTGCATTTCAGACACGGGGGCAGAATTCTAGTGTCAGGTCTGCAAGGAAGATCCAGGGACACTGTAGTCTCAAATACTCTGAACTCCCACTTATTTCACTAAAAAAAATACAGGACAGGGAGAGAGAGCAGCATATCAGAGCAGAGATGTGCAGTGCAGATCTCAGAACAGAATGAGGTCTGGAGCTATTCTGGGATACAGCAAAAGTTTAAAAGTAGAGCTACCTGGCATTTTTTCTTTATTTTTCCTCTATAGATAGTATTCATTCACAGGAAAATATTGCTGCACTAAAAAAAGCATTCTCAGCATTACAAAAGAATTGCTGCTGGAAAAGAATATATATAGCGATAATTAAAAAAATAAATAAATAAACCTCCAGTAGTGCTTGTAGATCAGACAAGAGCAGAGGGATAAGAGCACTCTGGGGAGTGTGGTAATTCTGCAGGGAGAGCTGCCTCCTGCATCCCGAGGACCCCAGGCACCCTGTTGGGTCGCTGCAGGTGGACCTGACCTACTCAAAGGGACTTTTAATGGGAAATTCAACATCCATTCCAGTAACGACAAGCATGGGTACCTCGACCTTCGTACTCAGAACAGAAATTATATCTCTGGCCAGTCTAAATTCATAAATCTGCCTAATTTTAACAATTTTGATGAGTAAATGAGAACACCGATCCTTCCTGCGATGCTGGCAAAGCGCAAACATTGGGTTTAAAATCTCCCCAGCAAGAAAAGCTGTTCTCCCCTGCCAAGTGACATCTCATTCACAACGCTGTCTCTTCTCAAGACACCAGCTTCATTCCAAGACACCCTGGACATGCAGCAGGCAGAGAAAAGCCTCCTCCTTTCCTCTTTACCTCCTCTGCTACGTTTTTTATGTCCTACTACGATTCACCTTCCCTGACTGAAGAGGACAGAAATGTGACTAATAAGGCATGTTATGAACTACAGTATTTCACAAAAAAATCTGCCGAGCCCTCCATGACCAAGCTAATTATAACTGTACTCTCTCTGGCTTGATGATGCTAAATGGAGACATACAAACTGTCTTTGAAAACAAAAAAAGATGCAAGTGAAAAATGTTCATATGGAGAAATATTCAGAGAGCGTCGAGGCTTTGGGAGCGGCAGTTTATAGACCCAGTTACTAGTGCACATGCATTTTAAATTTGAAAGCCTCCTCAGTATTCATGAAGTGTATCACAGTTCAATAGTTGTTTTCATGAGTTGTGCCTTCATTAGGTGAACAACATTAAACACCTGGGATACTGTTCAAACTAGTCCTAAGGGGCAAATTTTCATGACAAATGAGCTGAGATAAATTTTACAACTGAAAAAAAAATTGCAATTTTGCAATGGTAAATTTACTACTTGTTTCAAAGAAATAAAATAGGGTAACAAGACACAAAGTTAATATTAATATACATACATATATATATTTTTATAGAATCCCTACAGAAAACTCTCTACTGGCTGCACAACTAAGAGCACTTTTGAAAAAGCAGAGGGTGAGTAAATATTTATTGACACAAGTGCCTCCCCCCGCCTCAGGTTAATGGGGTTAATTCCCCACTATCTTTGGAAATTTCTACATGTTCATTACCAGCGCGATTTCCTCTGCTTCTATGGCTAACGGGTCATGCTCAAATCTAATGTTTTTCTACAGGTTGCAGCAAGCCTGTTGCGATCCTTATTTGGTGAATATCCATCGGTGACTGTATCAAATGCAGGTTTTTTGCCCTCTCTTTTGCTGGAAGCAACCCCCGTTCAGGGCCGAGCTGGCAGCGTCCCTGTGCACATATGGAATTAGAGGCTGGTGCTTCCCTATCGAAATGGGCTGTGAAGAGGCAGCGAGCTGCCTGCAGGGCATCCTCCTGCCTGCAAGCTTCCCTCACGTCCCACGGCTCCGGCCCCACCGCACACCCGCGAAAGGTCGATTCCCTTTTAAGAGTCTCTGCTGGGAGGAAGAAACGATTTTTCTTCTCCTCTTCAATCACTGCTGGCCTTGTCCAAACAGCTCCTAACCTACCTCTCACTAAACTCCAGAAAGACTGAAATTGAAGACTGGAGGCACAGAGACGTTCACGTTGCCCTCTGCACTGCCCGGCCGGGCTCGCAGCCCCATCGCAGCACTGGGTGCCGGGCGAACAGGGCGGCCCAGGACCCCGCTCGGGCTGCCCCGGCGCACGGAGGATGGAGGGAGGAAGCTGTTTGCAATCCTGCACCTGGCTCCTTCTCCTAAGAACAACAGCAATTGTAAGCGGGGGAAAAAGAACAGCTGTATTTGGAGATAATTCTAACTGTGATTGATATTTCTGAGAAGATTTCCTCTAGCCTCCTAAATCACAGTTGCCTCTTCCTTTGAAGACACCATCACAGAAAGATAATACCGTCTAACAGAGTAATATGTTTATATACATAAGCACTCTTAATGCAATAGAAACTCCCAAAACATTTCCTCTCTGTCTGTTTTTACTGTTTTTCTAGTTTATTATACAGTGAACAACTCTGCAGAGGCTTCTAGCTCCCTTTCAAGCAGCCACTCAGCCTTTCATACCTGATAAAACACAAAAATTAAAGCAATGAATATTAGAAATATCCACCTTACTCGATTAGCTGCTCCTTAGTGGACTGCAACCCTTTGAACATGGTCAGCTAATCCCATTAGCTGGCCAAGCAATTTTCTCCACTGCTCCTAGGAGCACTCTGAACCCTGCTCGCCCCTTAGATTAGATTCAGCTGTCTATGCAACCGCACAGTATTTCCCGATGGGTAAAGACAGATATGGTAAACGCTGCCTTTTTCCCAACTCAGCTCAGTCTCCAACTCAAGTCCTCCAACCCAGGTCTCTATTCACAAGGAAGCCTCAGTCTATGAGGGTATAACCCCCACTACCAAGGAGGAGAGGGAAGGCACAAAGGGCCCGTGTCCTGCACCCAAATGTTTCTATGCACTTAGCAGCAGACTTCTGGTGTCCTCGTCTCCTTCTGTCCACTTGGGATCCTTTCCCTGGCAGGGCTGGTTAACAGGGTCAAAGCACGAGGGTCCACAGGATGTTTCCTCCTGAATTCAGCCTTTCCCTTAGTTCAACGGGGGACAAGACAGTTCACTATCATTTCGTTTTTTCTTTAACCTGTACCAGGCAGTACTGATGTCTTCAGTGCCCAAAAGCAAAACTAGAGGCAAGGTGCTTCATCTTGCACAGAGTAAGAAATAGCCTCTGCTCAAAAAACACATGGCAAGTAGGGGAGAGAAACAGAGGAGGAGGTAAACAAAACAGATATACAGCACAAGCATGTAAGCGTCATCTCCTATGGAAACTGCTAAAAATCTGTCATAATCTAACTCAGCAAAACTGGCTGCAGACAGCTAAAATACCCAGGGGTATTTACGATGTAAACCCCATCCATATGGACATATTTTAAGAACAAGAAAGCAAGTCAGTACCAAAGTTAAGCTATTTACAGTGCCTGATAAAGCTAGAAACATGTTATGTCACTCCATACAGTATGCCTAAACAAATGATAGTAGAAAAGAAGGATGATATTTGAAACACAAAACTGGAAAGGCAAATAAATCAGCATCTTGACATCTTGAAACGTGGTTTCTTGAAAGGTTCATAAGCCTACGGGTATTAAAGCTAAGTTTAGGTCAAAACATTCCTCAGAGGTGAATTAATTCCAACAACATGGGGCTACCGAGAAAATATCCTTAGAGTTGAACCCTAGTTTAAGAGTGCAAAGTATAACTGCTTTAGTACCTGGGCTTTCATGCTATGGCTGTTCTGAAAATGCCATTTTTTGTAGCATACAGGAATTACTGAAATTTTCCTGGAAACAGCAGAGCAATAGTGAGTAGTCGGTTGGCACAACTTTAGCAAACAGATCTCATACTCTGTGATTTGAGGGCTCCGAGTCAAGAAAATGCTTCAGTGAGTGCTCCAGTCTGATCAACTATTTGCACTTCATCCTTTTCCTTTCCCTGCAGTTGCTCCTCACAAGGTCCCAGTGTGACAACACAACCAAATAAATCAGACAGTCTCTGCTTCAATTAATTAGATCAAAAACAGGCAGTGCTGCAAATCCAGTAGCATCTACAAAATCTACCCTAAACCAGGGATGCAAAGGCCTTATTTTCATCAATGAAACATTTTCATAAATGACACATCAGTGATGGCCTAGCTGAAGAAGGGATATGCAGAGAAGATACCCCATCACAGGTATGCGCCAAAATCAACTGTAACATCTGCCCAAGAACAGAGAAACAGGGCTTTGACAGGTAATTTTTTAAGTAATCCTCATGGAGATCTTGAATAGCTAGAGCATTTAGAGACATATTTGACTGCTCTGAAAAACAAGGCCCGTGTTTTTATGAAGTCAGGCCCAGTGATCAGCACACACAGAACAGCGGGAAAGCACCGGAGCGGATTGGAGAGACCATCCGTGCCTGGCACAAACTCCTCTGATGGGGGCAACCACGGAGCACAGCGAACAAACCTCTGCCAGGGCAGCGGAGAGGGCAGAGCTGTCCAAAGGGAGCCGTTCCGTGTCACACTGCTGTGGCTGCCTGTTCCTGCACCCTGCTGCTCCCACACCTTGGGCTTTGCAAGAGCAAGTTACACCTAGGGGATGAGTTTCTGACTTTCAAAATCCACGAGGGCTATGTGGTGCCACGGGCACATCTCTGACTCACCCTGGGTACCTGGGTTGCTTTCAGACTTTAATCTTTGCCACCCTGTGGCCCTCCAAGAGCCAAGCAGAGCTCTGGCACAGCTGTGGATCTGAGTGCTGACAGACCACCTGGTACCAGAAACACTGGGCACTACGAGAAGAGTCCATAAACAGGACAAAATAAGTAGATTCATCCCATGGCAGACATCCCTTTTACCTACTTAGCGGTATTTGACATGTTAAAGGAGCTAACATGTGGAAGAGAGAACGCATTTCAGTCAGTGACATTTCCACTACAATCCTCACAGTTAAAAATGCATTAGCACTTACTTTCCATCTATCAAAAGCATGAGGCAGGAAGTAACACTTGCCTGGCAAGGCCTAAGAATGCTATTAAATGTGCCAGAGGCCAGACTCTGTCCTTTTTTATGATCCATTTGCATAAGTAGGACATTTTCACAGAACTCTACATGGCTCTAGGGCAGCATAACTTGCCACCTCTCTACCTGACTGCTACTTGGGCCTGCCTGACTACCAGGCATCAAGGACTGATTAAACACAGTTTTTATAAAGCATTTATACCCTTACATACACACTTCATTATTTGTACTTCTCTAACACATGAACAGCAAATAATTACAGACTCTTGTTGACACAACGATTACTGTGGGTAGGAAGTTAGGGTGCATCAGCTGATGGGCAGGAGCTGCACGTCCCTACACCACAAGCCCTCGGTGAACACCAGGGACTCAAGTTAACTTAGCGCTCCCTGAAGGAATTTGGCATGAGGTCTGGAGACTCAACACAGACTTTCCTCATGAGTGGGGGCACTGGGGCTCCGGTCCTGCTGTGGACTTTGATTTGAGACCCTGTGAAACTCCTAGCCCCACCTGCTCTTTTCCTGTGACACAGAAGCAGAGATCATTTGCCATTCCACAACTGTGGTTCTCTTTGCTCCAAAAAACACAGCTCATGTCAGACTTGCAGAGGACTAGAGGGCATGGAGGAATTAAAACCCCACTCCACTTGCCTACTTGTAGCCTATAAAATGCCCCATTCAGAGAAGTCACAGAGATTACTATGGAAAGTCAGTAGCTGAAGAATTCCCAGAGCCTTCTGATTTAGAGGCACTTTATCAATACAGAGTGGCTCAAGGCTGCCAAAGAGAACAGCTAGTACCTTCCCAGGTTGGCTGCCACCACTTGGCCTGTGCTAGCATCTCCGTTGCTACTTCCTAGAGCTTTTCTTTTGATAAAAGTCTTGCATCCTATGTATCACACTGTATGCATTTAACTTTTATACACGTATTTAGTTCTCTAAAAAAGATTCACCTAAAATATTTTCGAAGAATCTTCTTTGAAGTTAAGGAAGGTAGGAAGGAGCCACACACAAGCTGGTTCCTGCTCTCCGTGGGAGGAGAGGCGAAGGGCAGGCAAATACCCAAAGTGTCATCACTATGGCTGCCGCTCGTGTCCCCAACGCTCCTCGCAGCTGCTTCCGCACAGAAAGCCTGCGGGCTCTTTACATAATGACTGCAGAATAAATCACTTGGGGATCAAAACAGACAGAAAATTATAACTTGCCTCTTCCCAAGGCTTCTTAGTTACTTCGTCATTTGTCTCATGCTCCCCGTGTTAGTGACGGGGCACATGGGCAGGCGGCAGCAGCGCCCTTACTGCGGCCGTGGGTTGGCATCTGGAGCAGCCAGGTGCCTAACTGCGATTAGAATAAAAACAGTTTTCCTCGTCGTATCTTCAGGGTCCCAACACTTAATCCTAAATCCTGTTACCTGTCTGAATTTTAGACAGTACTTGGAAGCAAGACACAACTTCAGGCTGAGGTAAAACATCTTTTATGTTTTCCTCAGAAGTCTCTGTTGAATAATATTCTTTGGGAATTGCTATGGGCATCTAAGGATTCAGGCAATGTAGACTCTTTTCAGATAATGTTGTTCTTGCAGTCAGCAAGAGAGCCAAGAGCTATTGCAAGTAAAAAATAGCCTTGCGCTTGGAACAGCAAACCTATTTTTCTACCACAGTAGAGGAAGGGACTTCGAGCTGTTGTTTAAAAATGTAGGAACCAGCCCACGCAACATCCTGCAGACAAGTCCTTTGAAACAGGCAAGCAAATCTGGTTGTGAACTTTTCCAGGGATTTTTATCACTGACCTTAATATTACCTAATTCAGCATTTCAGAATAAATTCAAAACTTTGTTTTAAATTTTGAAGTTGACCACAACTCCTAGCTACACTTGGATCACTAGAACACATGGCTTATGGGCAAGAGAGTGAGATCTGCATGACAGACATACTTGTAAGGCGCAGATATATATGTCTAGACTGGTAACTATGTCTGTCTGCGTAGGCTAATATCTATCAAACAAACAAAAAAAGGAGAAAATCTGCAAAGAAAACCAGTAATCGTAAATAACAGTCTCTCTTGCTCTCACTGCTTTTAAAATGAGTCAATTTAATTTCTGAGGTCTTGATCTACTTTTTTTATTGCAGACTATTTATTTCAA
Organism: Tinamus guttatus; assembly: GCF_000705375.1. The sequence goes on along the minus strand of NW_010577120.1, from coordinate 20,285 downwards.
GCACAAAAAGTCAAACCATCTACAGAACTTCACTCTATTATTAACCTTGAAACTGGCAGCTCATTAAAAGTCATAGGTTGAGTATCTCAATTATCAGCCAAGGAGATGGAAAGAAATACATTTAACACCACGGCAAACAACTTGGGTCTTCTGACCTATCGCACGCTGTAACATCTTGTTTTGCCTGTTGGTGTCTGTTACTTTGGGAAGGAGTTTTCAGAGGGCTGGCAATTGGGGATACAGTGCATTTACTGGGAGATTTTTATGTATTTGTCTCCGTTATGTAAACCCCTGCACTCATTAGGGATTAGAGCTATTAATAGAGATCACAAAGACTCAAGATAATTGTGTGTATCTCTTCCTGTACTACTTCAGGCTTTGATCCTGTAAACACTTATGTGTATTAAAAAAAACCCCACCAACTTCAAGTGCTTAAAAGTATAAATGGTTGTACCAAAGTGTATGCTGTACATACATTGTGCCTGCAATCACAGGTTTTAAAATAATTTAATGGTGGGACAGTAAATGAAGCTTTCTCCAACAGAGAAAACTCCGGTTTCTGCCCATGCAGGCTTTGTGCAAACATGTGCATTGCAGTCTTTGCTCCTTCACGATGGATTCCCTTAGCTGATGAGGAGAGAGTTGCACTTTCTTTCTGAAGGAAAAGTGAAGGAAAACACACCTAAGACTAAACATTTTTTCACACAATAGTGCAACTAACAGGCTTGTTTTGTGGTCATGCTTTCTATCTAGTATTAAATAACCAGTTTGGTGGAGGCAGTCAGGACCACTCCAAATGCTGATAAAGGTATTAAAAAGATTAGAGGTATGTTTTTCTCACTGAGGACTGTTAAATGTAAGTCAGGTATCTCCACAGACTATATAACCTATTTGTTATATTGACTTGCACTATCCCTCAGAATTCTCTCTCCAAATTTCTGCCAAGCTATGCAGTGGGTAATCATGCTGTTAGGTTAGGAAGAAACAAATAAATATCCTTAAGACAAAATGGAAGACATTGAGCTTTCTGTAGAATATCTGTTCTAACTGGAAGCCACAAACACCACAATAAAGTCGTCCTGCGGTAGCTTCTGTGCCCCATTTGGCGCACAAGGTTGCACTTCTTGTCGTATGTTATCTGTATCCATCACAGCACTGAGCTAAGAACCCATTAACCATCTTTTGAGATACATGTTATCTCTCAAAAAAAGATAACAGTTAAGAAGAGATAGGAAGAATTATTTGTACACTACGTACTGTTCCAAATGAGCTGTGGAAAACATCCGTATTACTCCTAAAGCACCACAATTAAAATGTAGAATGGTATAATAACATACAAAGAGTGCTATGAAAGCACAGAACTGCAGCACTTTGAATGGAAATAAGATTTTAATCGCTTGCTGCTACTTTTGTACACCAATTCTGATACTAATTTCCTATATCCAATCATATTGTTTAGTGACTCAGCAAGAAAGGATGTATATTTCTAAATACAGCTAAAAAAAAAAAAGGGGGGGAGGAGAAAGCACGACTTTGCTCTTACTACACCCTCAAAATGTAAATAAATACTGAAAGCAACTGCTTTGCAAAGCAAGGCAGGGAGAAACCCCCTAATGCGGAACAGCTGCAGAGCACAGCAGTAACAAAAAGAGCAATAAGATCTGAATGTCATATCATAATATGGTTCTCTACAGAAACAAAATACTTTATGAATAATAGAATGCTCCCATTCAAAATTACGGTCTCATTCTTTTGTGTTTTTAACCTCTCTTCTTATGTGATAAGGAAGGTACCCTTGACTGCTTTGTACTTCTATCCTCTTGAAGCAGAAAGTCTCTGGCACATCATCTGTGAGGTACAGAAGAGACTTCATTAGCAATTCCAGGATCAGGATGCTGCAAACTGACATCTCTAGCGTGCATCTCCTTGTCACTTTACCCTTCCTCAGCACAAAACAAAAACAAAACAAAAAAAAGGAAGAAAAGGAAGAAAAAAAAAAAAAAAGACGACCTGTCAAACACTCCTCTAAGACACATGAGTCTCTAGATGGAAAAGAGCATTTTAAAATCAAACCCTCTAACTAGAGAAGGCAATGAGATACCTGGCAAGTAATGCACACTGATAATGCTCCACATTGCCTATGAGTCTCCAAGCCCTGTCGTATTACACTGAAGGTTTCTTTTCTTCTGCAGAAATATTAAAAATAACTGCTTAACTGGGAAGAAATCCACACAGAGTATCCAGAATATTTGCAAACAAATAAAACTTGGTGAAAGCACTCAGAGGGAGGATTACACACCAGTGATATGCATTAACACCCAGGAAATACATAACAATAACCACAGAATATCTTCAGTATCCTTAAATCCTAGGGCAGGATTGCATGGAAATGAGCAGCTACTTGTTTATTGAACATCCTTCACCCCGGTACCAAGAAAGCTTATGTTATCCGATCAGTTCTTTTGGCTTTAAAATACCCTACACCGTAATCAGAGCCTGCTGCTAGTGCCAGCTGGCTCCCTTCCACGCTGAGCAACGGCAAGAGCGGCCCACCTTGCCCCTTGCAAAGCAATCCTTCTTGGAGCCTCTCTGCCTACCTGTATGGATGCCACCATCAGTCACCGGGAGACAGGACACTTCTGGTGTCTGTGCTATTTAAATATCTCAATGAACCAGAGCAGGTTGCAAAATGAAATTTCCCTCTTAGGGGAAATTCTAGAAGTTCAACCTTGAAACAGAAAAAACAAAAAAAGCACCACTTCAAAAGAAAAAATGTCGAAGTTTTTTACTCTGAGGCAGGAGATTTTAGATTTTAACATAAAAAATAAATAGAATTCATTTAAAGTAAAACTACTAACCTGATGGAAAAGCGAAAAAAAAATTAATCAAACCAGACAATACATAATTGAAAGCATATTTTTGAGCATAAACAATCTGCAGCCTGGCACAGAAAGATCCGTGCTTCCTAAATACTGCAGTCAAGAGAAAAATCCACATACAGTAAATTTCACTTTACAAAACATAAGGCAGGGGCTAATGCCAACATTTGCACCATCATTCAACTTCAGGTTCTTATGTTGCTCCTAGTGGTTTAATCTAGGAGATAACGATGCTTCCCAGTTAAAAAGATCTAATGAAATGTTCACAGAATCACTGAATAGTTGAGGTTGGAAGGCACCTCTAGAGACCCAACCAGAGCTCTGGATTGGAGCAGGAGGGTTGGACTCTCTAGATCTTTGTCTATCAATCCTGCTCCAGCAGGGACACCCAGAGCACGGGGCACAGGGCGGCATCCAGGCAGGTTTGGAAGATCTCCAGGGAAGGAGACTCCACAGCCTCTCTAGGCAGCCCGTTCCAGGGCTCTGTCACCCTCACAGTAAAGAAGGGCAGCTCTATGATGGCACCCGAGGCGACCTCACTGCCTGCTTTTTAACATGTATCAGAAAGCCCCTTTTACAAAGAAAAACACGGAGCAGCTGGAGGGGCAGCCGCAAAGCCAGCGGTCAGGCCTGTGCCTTCCTCACGGCATCGCTGAGCCAGCCCCACGCAGCCTCCCGTGCTCCCCGGACTCTGCACGGCCTGGAGCACATCCACAACTCGGCAGCACTCAGACGGTCTCATTTCCAGGTAGTCCAGGCTCTTCCATGAGAAGAAACCAAGCACCTGGAAACAGAGACTTGTTCGATTGCAGGTTTCTTTTTTCTTTTTTCTTTTTTTTTTTTTTTTGAAAAAACTATGTGACAGGAAGGCACTTTGCTTGTCACAGAAGTAGCACAAGACAGGCCCAGCCATCCAGGTAACTGCCCAATGATGGGTCTTTTAGCTGAGGTTGTAACCCAGGGCCAGCGTTGACCCATCTATGGCCTGAGGACTAGCTCGGCGTGCCACCGCGCAGTGACACTGGCCCCACCTTAGTGAGAAAGCTGCAGATGAGATATCAGTGAAACCTCAAGCCAGAGCTCTGGGGAATAAGAAGAGTAAAAACACAGGCAGAAGTGTGAGCACTGGGACAGTGTTTGTTAGCAGCTCAAGGACTCAGGAGAAAAATATTGACATGAAAAAAATACAAAAAAAACTTAGGGGAAAAAAAAGCAAGATCAAATGAAAACAGTGAAGCAGAAAAGGGCAGCGCATCAACCTTGAGGCCACTTTCAAGAAGTGACCAAGGCCAACACTTCCCCTCGGCCCATAGGACCCTTGGGGCATCTCCTTGGCCTACGGATGCTCATTCAGGTGACACGTTCATCCTAGCCCTCCCTTGGTGTGTCACACAATAAATCATGCTGTGTCCTCATGTTGTGTCTATCGTACCTGCTGTCCCTCTGCACGAGCCGTGCAGAGTAAAAGATGTCTCAACAACTGAGATCCTAAAAGAGGAGGGTCACAAACATTAATTGGGACTTCAACAATAAATCCTACCTTAGGATTCAAGGAGTGAATGGCAAGCTAGAGATGGAGAGAACAACAACATGGCAATAAATACTGGTTAGCAATGTGACTGGGAATGTCGGAGAGCTTCAGGCATGGGATGTGCATGTCACACAGTAAGTCAAGGGGATTTGTAGGATTGTCTGCTTGGATCTCTGCTGCCTACAGCTTTAACCTCTACCAGCCAAAAGGAAAACCTGAAGGCCTTTAACTAAGCTCCCTTCCAGTTAATTACCAAAGTTCAGGACTGTCCAGGGAACGGAGATTTGGACACAGGAGGTGGGACAAGGCAGGACTGAGGGGAATCCACCAGAAGCAGCCAAGCGCAGCGGGCGCACGGCTGTGCAGGGCAGCGAGGGACGCTCTTTTCTGTCACCTCCCACCAAGCTGACCCCTGCTCAGAGCAGCAGTTCTCCTTTCTCAGACAGAGGCTCAGAGCAGCCACACGTCTCATCTCGGCAGTCTCAGCTCCATCGCTTTTAAGCTGAAAGTGAGCAGGAAGCTCTGAAATCCAAATTAAAGTGTGTGGACAGAAGTCGAATTATTACATGGTCCAGAATTTTAACACTGTGGAAAAAAGTTAACAAGATAAAAATAAGCAATACATCACTAGCACATGCCAGGAACATTTGCGATTCACATACTGTTAGACTTTGAAAGGAGCAGGCTGATGGGCATCCAAACAGAGAGATATCTTCCCATAGCATGCATGTCTGCAGGCAAGTCCCTGGACATGCCTTGTTCCCCACTCCTCTTCAAGCCAGCACAAAATTGCCTCCAGGGACTGAGAAAATACAGGCTCAATCATCTGTAACTCCACCAAGCACTGAAGGATGCTTGGCTTCAGATGTGAATGAGAAGTCAGAGAGTTTAGCTATGGTTTTGCATAGGTTCGACAAGTTGAAAAAGTTGGAGAGACAGTGAGATGGCTGGAATACTGGAGGTCTGCGCAACATCGGAAGAAAAGAGGGGTGATGTCCATCTCCAAATCCAGATGCGACTTGGAGGGGAACTCATTTCGTTATTGCTGTCCTTGGCTTAGAGGTGCTTTGCTTTTCCATCAAATTTAGGATCCAGAATTGAATAATCAGGATTTTCTTGTAGCCAAGAGCATGAGACATCACGGTTTTTATTGGCAGACTCAGTCATGGGTTTCTTAAGAACTGACATTAATTAGCAAAACACTTTTCTTTATTCTCTTTCCAAAAGCTAATTTGGTGAAAACTTAGCTGGACCAATGGAATGTGAACTGATAACACACAACACAGATCTGAACTTAGTGCCTAAGGTGATGAATTTCTAAAAATCAGTCTCAATGAAATTTAATTTCATGTGACGTCCTGCAGCTCTTCCAGCAACAGTAATGTACAGTTTGCTGTATTTCCCTAATAGGAGCATGTGGGGAGGGGGGGGTCTCAAGGCTGACATCAAAGAGACAGAGGATGATTATGCAAAAAAAGGGCATATAGCCTATTTTTTTCTTCTGTCATTTCATTATATTTACACAAATACAGAAGCACGTAGCCAAATATCCAAAGGTTTCCCTAAGCAATCATACCACTCAAGGCCAAGCAGGCATCTAGCAGAGAAAGGTCAATTAAAAATGTTCTGTCCTGAGCTGCTTTAGTTTTCCAGACCAGCCCCATTTGCAGGGCTCCTAAGTGGGCCCCCTTAAGTGGGTCCTTAGCCCACTTCCATTCCTATCAGTGGGATCCCCGTGTCCATGCTTACATGCAAGTCTTTGCAAAGGTCCCTTAAACATTGCTGCATTCTGATACCCAAGACTGAACTTGCCAGTTAGAGCTTGATTATAGATTTATTGCAAATTTGCACACTACAGAATCTTGCAGAGTTCTGTGAAGCCACTGGAAAACTTTTAGCAATTGCTTGAATTCAGGTCAGGTCCTATGACGCTTATTCAACCCAAACTTACCATCATTTCAGGCTCCAAGCACAGCACAAACAACAGACAGAAATAGATTCACTCTAGACAACTGTGTCTACTGATTGTGGATTTACATAACAAAGCTGATAATACAGCATAAGATGGAAATATAAAAATTATATGTAATATAAACAACATCTCAGCTACTCTCTATCTCTCCCTGCACACAGTCCAATCTGAATAACTAACAGTTTTGGACATAAAGTAAGCTAACTATTATTAAGTATGTTTCCCATTTAAAGGTTATTTAATTAATCTGTTTCCTCAAAAATAATTGACACTTTACTAAGTTTAGTAACAGCGTCATAAATTACACCGATAAATTCTATAAAAGGGGATGTTTCCAAGGAAATTTCAGCCATTTTGGGTGCGGGTGGTTGCCCACTTCTGACTAAATCAGCAGAACAGAGCTTTTATTTGTATGCAACAGACAGTCAAACTTAAACCAGCTTCAAACCTGTAACTGTCGCAAGTCAGAACTTCCCACCTCTTTCATGGGCCATGATCAAAATTGCTAGCATGAAGGTAAGTCTGATAGTATTAAATATGCATAGCCAAGAATCCCTATGTTTATTAAACTTAGTCCAAATAATGAGATAAATGATACCCACTTAGTGCCAGGCCTGGATCCAGTCTTCCTGATACATTCATAACCTATGTTTGTTGCCATTCTTGTAATTAAACCGTACAATCTCCAGGGATGGAAAGGATGGAGAACTAAGTCTTATCTGCTCCAGGAGGTATCTACTATGCTGCAGGGCATTATGAACTAATGAAATCCAATTATATTGTATCTTAAAGACATGCAAGGCAAAATCCATTTATTTATTTTGAATTGCATCTACTAAAGTCTAGAGAGAGCGGGTAATTCATTCCCTGCACTTCTTGTTGACGTACAGTAATTCACTGTTAAGAGTGGGGCTCACTGGCTTCCCTGATGCCACTACGGCACCGTGGCGAGTCAAGGCTACGGTCATGAAAATCAAGGTGTCAAAAGCACTAGGATGTTTCAGAGCCTGAATTTCAAGCCCTAATGTCAAGACTTACATTTTATGTAGAGCGCCGTGCACAAGTTCCCCTGAAGCCATTTGCCAACTTGCCTTCCTCTGGGTTGCTCAAGTTCCTCAAATCTGTTTTGTTTTTCATCTTGGCCACTACTTTTCCCTTTGTAAAAACAATTCAATTCTTGCACATCCTGGGATTTCAAGCTTAGTTTTTAAGAAATGTGATTGCTTCCAGGTAGACGTTAGAGGGAACACAGAGTTCACCAACTCTCAGTCTTCATGGGAGCTGCTTCTTTTTGAAAGTCTTATCCCTTCATCCAGTACCCAAATATTGCTCACCAAAATCTGGCTTCAGTCAAAGCCACTAGGCCTTCTGAAAAACCTCTGCTCAGAAACTCAATAAAAAGCTATAAAGAGATGAGAGCTTTTCATTTTGCACAGAACTGATCAATAAAATAATAAATACACAGCAGTTGTATTAAGAAAATGTACATTCTCATGGAGTCTTCTTGAACTTAGCTTCCCACTGGTGTCTCAGGAGTGATAATTCGTATAGCTCAAGACATACTTCACAATGCTGTCCTAAATAGTGTTAAATTGGTATTCTCTGCTCCACTGGGCAACCTATCTAGATGTGTAAAGAAAATCACGACAGTCACAATTATTTATGGTTGACAGACAGTGGCAACAAGAAATTGCAACACAGCGCTTAAAACAGCTCTACCCTGTTTCAACCACAAAAAAATGAACAAAGAACTCATAATTCCTCAATTCCTTACTATAATTAAAACAAAATAATAACCACCCCAAGCTAAACAACTGCCACAGCAATCAAATGTCACTTAGACTGCTTGCCTCATTTGACCTATTTTTAATGCAGAAGTTATTATTAATAGCAAATGGAGAGAATGCCTAGATTTCAGGGGACTCCTACACTCCAGTACAGGCTGAGGAAAATCAACTTAAAATGAATTTAGATCATGAAATCAATATCTAGAGATTAACTAAAGATCACTGAATCCTTTGTTATTGATTCACAAAAATACAGCCCTTTTACTGTGCAGCACATAATTACTTCCTATTTTTACAAATTTACACAATAAGAATCAAACCGAGGGCCCATTAAAATTCAGTGAAGAATACATTACGTAAGACAATGAACTTTTCTTATAAATGATTGCATGTTGGTACAAACTTCATCGGCTGCACATTCAACAGAAATGCTCCCTGCAACCCTCTGCCTTTTGGTAACTGGCCCTCTGCCCACCTACTCCCTCTGCACTTTCTCCTAATGTGAAAAAGAGAGTTTAACATGGGAATTAGTCAAATATACCCTACAGAGAGTTGTTCTATGGCCTTTACTCTGTAAAGACAACCTGCTTTCCTTTGCCTTCTGCTAAAAATATGCTGTAAACAGACTACATTACATTTGTGCACTCCAATCTCTTATTTTATCAGTGACTAACTGCTCTGCATAAAACACTGCAACTCAATTCATATTGTTAATAAAACTGTATCATACTAGAATATGTATTTTCCTCTCTGTTTTACACCTTAACTTCAAATACATTAGATGTTGTATATCTAGGAAACAAAAAGAGTCTTTTTTTGACAAGAACATTAATTTTACACAAGCCCCATTCCCCATAAGCCAGCTACAACTGCAGAGCCCATTGCTTCTCATTGCCGAGGCGCCTTCCAATCTTGCAGGCAGGTTGGAAAGGCCCTGGCTGGAAAACGTGAGGCCCAGTTAAGTTAAACCAACCTAAGTGGCTTCATTAAGATGAGCACTTCATAAATCAGCGCCACTTTGAGTAAAAGAAGAGTTATTCATCTAAAGACCTATACTAGTTAGAGGTCTAACAAGTGCCTCATGAACATACATCAAGCTGGTTTTGAGCATGACTCTACCACCTAAAATCTAAGTCACCCATCATCCTATGTTATTTTCCCTGAAATAACTACTGCTATTTCATTTTGTGTCAGAATCACATGGGGTTACTGTTAAGCATTTTACATATTTTTATTTTCCATTCGGCATCAGCCACAGCAGCAGAAGTCGAGATCATGCCACATTTATACTTATTACAGAAGCCTCAGCTAGGAAGAGCAAAGACATTTTTATTTTCATTTTATATTTGTATATTTATATTTAAATATATATTTAGTTTATATTTAAATATATAAAATATATTTATATTTTATTATGTTTTCATATGCATAAACAGAAATCAACTGAAACAGAACAAATTTCAGGCAAAATTGCATTGACACTTCCCGGGAAGTTTGTGCAAAGAGAAATTTTTGCATCACAAGAACCTAATGTTAAGGGTGGGGGAAAAGAAAAAATAAATGTTTTGCAAATTTTTCATGTGCTACATTTTCAGCAAATGCATAGCCTCCTAAGTTCTAGGTTTCCAAGTTGGTGTCTTTCCAGGCCATACAGTCACACAACAGAACATGCACCACACCAACAAATGTATTAGAAAAAGCACAAGAGTCCAAGTTTTTGGATAACAGAAAACTGTAGCAATTATTTGTTCAAATAAAAAGACCTGGGAAAGTTCCAAGTATGGATAAGTAATGACATCCCACAACAAATCAATCATGTAAAACAAATTTAAAGTGGTTCATAGATACCTTTAAGAAATGGTAAATTAAATTAGCCAGCTCGGGGAGGCAAGTACTCCCACTATCCTGCTAAATTATCCTGCTTCATATCCAGAAATCAGCCTCCAAAGCTTCTCAGATCTCACCTTGCGAGGCACAGTTCCCAAAGGATGCCTATAAATACAGACCTGCTTGACAAGCCTTCCACTCAAATAAAAAAAGCTGTTGCATTGCAAGTAAATTTAATTTCTAAAATTTCATTCCCAGGCGTAATCTCTCTATCTTTTCAACTTTGAAAATAAGACAAAGGAAAAATAAATCTTTACGTGGAGGCAGTAAAGCAATACGCTTTATAATTCTGCTTTTCCTGACCTTTGAATGTGTGCAGTTCCAGCTCCACTTCCTTCAGTGAGCTGCGCAGCGCTTGGCATTTTTCAATTTGAAGCTGTAATGAAGGAGTGTAACTATGACTAATGTGCCATAGCTGCTTTGCTCTGTTCTGTCATTTCCTTCCTTCCTAAACGGTAATACCTACCATGCATTTCCAAAGTACACTGCAAAGCTGTTCAGCAAGCTCTCTACAACCCCGTACCACTGATTTCAACCCTGATGTAGACAAGTTGAAGCAGCCTTTACCAAGGAAGAGAGGTCGCAAAGAGAGGACAGGAGCAAAGGCAGCAGGTATCCGGCATGTACAAGGAGTTCTGCTGACTTCTTTACTTTTTCCTAATCTTGTCTTTAATGCATTGCAAAAGCTGTGACAATTTTGGTGTTGCACGGGTCAGATCCTTTAGCAAAGGGTTCCTAACAACTGCAGACACAGGCAAACCTGCCTCAATGTGCAACAGGCAGATTGCCCTGGATCTTCATTTTTTTTTCCTATAATCTGCATTTCTTTACTACAGAAGATGAGTTTAGCTACTCCTGTAGGGCTCCTCCTTCAAGTTTCTCCTGAAGCAAGCTGTATCTCAGAGTATACACAGGGTATACTGGGCAAAAATCTATATATTTAACCATGTGTAATGACACAAAATAGGCCTTCTTCATAGAGCATGGCTTAAAGCAAGCGAAAGCTCAGCACTGTCTTCCTCAATAGAGAAAGAATAGCCCTAAACCACCAACATATTTTCCAAGAAGCAACTGCTACATCAAATCTACACCAGGCTGGCTCCAAAGCTCATGGAAACCAACTGGATTCAAAAGGGTAGTAAGCACATTGCAACTCAAAGCAGACCAAGGGCATTTTTTATAACAATTTGAGCATTCAAATGTTTAAGTATTGACCTTAAGCACTGATAAGCAGCAAAACATCACAACCTAAGATTCTTTTCTAAATGATTAGGAAGCTGAATTCCCTTTAAATTATTTACAGCATGAAGAAACACTTTAAAATAGGTAATGTTCTTAACATATTCTAAGTATGTTTTAAAGAGGAATCAACCTTCAAAGGAAAAAAAATAAAGACACATGCACTGTCTACTCCATCCCCAGGCAGTGTTACTTGCCACCTTCAGCATCCCACATAGGGAAAGCTTTAACAGGCATCCAGAAATGATACTCTGCTTGCTAACATTCAATTTTGTTTTTCCTGAAAAAAAAAAACTCTTTAAATTTTAAGCCTGCTTGTGAGCATTGCACACCTCCCAAGAGGAGCATGAATAAAAGCTTATGTCTCATGAGCACTGGGTCCTTTTTCCCCTAAGTGTAGAGTCCCTTCCTTTTGCCCTATAGAAAAGAAAAAAGAAAAGATTCATGGGGGAATGCACACGCCATACATTATACTCAAAGAGAGCTGCTCTGAAAAGCACGTGAAAAAGCACGTTCTGGGTTGAACAGACCACAACAGAGGTTTGGGGAGATGCAAACGCGGATGGGAAAAGGGCCTTCCCAAACTCCTACCTTGGTGCAAGTTTGGGAGATGGGAGAAGGCGCCATGAGTGTCTAGAGATGGCTGTGACAAACCTGGAAAGCAGCAAGATATATAGAAAAACACCAGCTAAAACCACCAAGCAGCAGGAGGTGGTGTGTGAGCAGGCAGCGTGCCTGCTACTGCACTGCTCCTTTGGAGGAAAGGATCCATCTTCCCCCAAGCACTGGAAGCTACAGTCGCTCTCTAATTAGGTGTGTCAGAAAAAGAAAGGACCAGTCTTGTTGCCTCCACAGTTTCTCTTCAAATGACACATGACTGAGGGAAATTTCTAAAGCTGGAACCATTAATCATATTTGTCAGGGAGCCTGCAGTGTGTAGTAAACATCTGGCAGTTTGTTCACTGATACTTGGTTGCTTGTCTTGAAGATTGGCTTATAAAGGTGAGGGTGTCTGTGTGGTTCCTGTATCCTTATTTTGCAAAAATTAGATTTGGTACAGTACTGCATCTCGCAATTCCTTTTATAGTGTAAAATATATATACATACACACACACAGATATCAGAGACACTCTTGGGACCCCGGAGAGGCAGCTTAATGGGACACCATCTCTTGCCATGTTTGCTTGCCAGCTGCTCACTTGATACTTAGCAAAGGAGCAGGCCCTGCACAAGGCAGTCACAGCACCAAGCTTTGCCTGGGGAAGGCAAAGTCACCCCCGCGGCTGCTGCCAGCTTCGCAGAGCCCTTCCTCATCCCTCATCTCATTTCCCTCAGGACTCCTATAAAATTAATATATTAATCCAGAATTGCTGTATCAGTGGTACTGAAAGTCCTCCCTTCCAAGCAAAATAATCCCTCGAGATCCTAAGATTTGATAAAACTTCAGCTGAAGATAACAAAATTGCATTTCTTAGGCACTGCTTGATTTATATACCAACTCTGCAACATTGCTTCTACTGGCAGAGTTGTCAAATCTGCAACTAAAGAAATAACCAGCAATAAAAGCTTTAGATACTTCTGAGGGTGCTCTAGCTTCTGCCTTGAAAGTTCCAGATTCTCCAAGAATACTTTTTATTACTTGCTTTCTATAGGAAATCCAGATTATTTCAGGATTGATTTTCACATTAATGAAAAAGAAATACTGCTTTGTCAACAGTGTTCCATCAGCAACATAGCAAGAGGAGAGGGAAAAGAAAGTATTCGGTTAATACACTGCGCAGGGGCACGAGAGGAGCGTATCACAGTACATGCTCCTTCTATACACTTGTTCTCCCCTGGGCTACACGAGTAGTTTCAGACTCCACAGACACGGTGTGATGAGACGGTTAGAAATAAGCATCAAGTACGAGGATATTACAGGAATTCAGACAGCTGGATACTGGCCAGTTCAGGCAGCAGCGCTTGGTCATCCCCGAGGGCCCCAACAACACCCTGGTTATTTATATTTTTTACAATCCATCTCCTTTGTGTTCCTAACAGACCCAACACTGAGAGAATAGAGTTAGCCACTCTTTTTCAGCAGTGAAATATTCTGTTTGCGCTTAGACTAAAATCTTTTATTATAATTTTCCCAGCATTCTGAGTAGCCTGCCAGGAGATATTTAGAAGAATAATAAATCTTACTATGCCACGGCTGTGGGAGCAGGGCTCAGGACTAATGCAGAGATCTATTTTACGAGTGTCATCTGTTCCTGTTCTGCCAAAGGAAGAATGGCATATTGAAATTACTCTGCTCTAGGCAAAAACAGCAAGGACAGCACATTATCCTCTGCTGGCACCTAAGGAAAAAAAAAAGGAAGGAAAAGCATTTTGATGCTACTGTGAGGAAATAAAGGATATAATGTGGTCCAAGTTAAAACAGTGGGTTACTCTGTTACTGAAGCTGCAAGAATTAAGGCTGCTATTCCCGCTTTTCACAGGAAGAAAAGTTTCCAGTCATAGGGTAGCAATAAGCAGGATATCTCTTAGGCCAGAGAGCAGAAGACACACGCGCTACTGAAAGGAAGACAGGTCTCTTAATTTGCACATATCTGCTAATAGAGGCAAAAATATCTGGGGCAGCTGAAACCACCACCAGTTATCAATTGTTCACAAAAGGATACAGCAAGCCTGGAAAAAATATATTGCAAAATTAAAGAGCTCCTGCACAACTTTAATTTCACTTGGCAAAGGAACTGCAGTGAGGACAGCTGCTTCTTTCATGACATGTGAAAGCAGGTCCAGAAGGTGCAAGTATTTGAATCTTTAATGAACAGGGGGATATGATAAATAAAGTCAAGAATAGAGGGATTTTGCTTCTCCTTTTTAATCAGGTTCTGGTCAGCATGCATAATATCTAGGCAGATTATATTAATTTATGATGAGCGGTCACACATCAGCGACCAAGCAGCATTTTAAACTGCTTTCTGTCTAAGGAGGGTGCTGAAGGCGCTAGACAAAGCCCTAAATGATATCACTGAATGCGCTCCAGAAACCTACAGAAGAAAATGCGGGAACAGAAAAGTCTTCAAATGTGTGCAAATTTGTTGCAAAGAGGAGGAGATTCCTGCAGCACTAAGGGGCCAGCACAGCTAGGAAGAGCTTTCTGGGAGGGATACGCTGGGGGAACTTGCCCAAAGCGCCTGTGTCACAGCGCAGTGGTGACGCGGGGGGCTGCTCTCGGGCAGGGGAAGGATTCAGCAGCTCCTGGCTGTCTCCTCTCCTGTGTTTTTACATATTTCTGACACAAGAACTAGGACATGTTGCATCATGATAGGGAAGACTGGATAGACCTGCAGTAAATAGCTCCTATAGCAGAGTGAAGAGGGGATGAGATCTAGGATAGAGCAGCTGCTGAGAAACAGAACTCAAGGAAAGATGTTCCATTTTCCATCCAACAATGTCCATAATTTGGATTAATGGGCTATAAAATTGACATCTGTGGCCACGAGGCCCAGCTGGGGTTTCTTTCATTGGGTACATAGTGCACACAGAGCTGCCAAGACAGCCAATATCATATTGCCAATGCAGAGGATGTCCTACAGTTTGGCAATCCCAAAACTTCCGCCCAGTTTTATCCTCAATGTTGCTCTTCCTTTTCACTTCCCCAGAGGCCCAGGAAGGTTTGAAGCAGCAAGTTGTTTTCTCCCAACTAAGTACGCGACTCACTTATTTTTCAAACTTCAAAAATGTTATGATTTAATGTGGTACAGTCTTGGCTGGTTCATAGGGTAATTTCAAGCGACCCATCAACAGAAAGTTCTTTTCAAAGATAGAGCATTCAGGCACAACTCCCTCCTCCTGTGGGAGGGCATGAAGAATTACCTTTAAACATCCTAAACCCAGTGCCATTTGCTGAGAATCAGGTAGGCTCTTTCCACACACACAGTCTCCTCAAGATTTCCTCCGGATACCTCAGAAGCTGTGAAGAGGGGAGCTCTGACCAAACATATTCAGACGAGGAGAGACCCTGGCCCACAGCGCTCTCCCCTGCTCCCCATCACCCACCCACTGCCAGGGCCCCTCATGCACTCCCACCACTGAGCACTGAACTGGGAAAAAAGGCAATACCAAGGCTCACATGTAGCAAAGAAAACAGCAAGGCACAGGCAGGTGCCACCACGTCGAGCAGAGTCACACTCTTACACAACCAGAAAAGTGTTTCTTTTTACGATGCCAAGTGAGTGATGTTTGCACAGACTGGAATGGGATCAAATCCTCAGACAATACACTGCAGAAAACAGAACAGTTCTCATTAAAATACCCTCTTCTGCCAATGCTAAAGTTCCTCTCAAAAAAAAAAAAAAAAAAAAGCCTTCATCTTCAGATGACCTTTTCCAAAAACCCTTCTATAAAACATCAAAAATATTGGGGAAAAAACACTCTTCTTTTTGTGTTGATAAACCTGCAGGTTAATTACAAACCTTTGTGTTTTTCACATATTTGAGTAAGAATGTGCAACTGTTGCTGACCTATGATGAATAGAAGCAAAACAAAAGCAAATGAGTATAAACCCATAACTATGGGTCTTGCTACACAGATGCTGGGATATTAGCTTGAATCGTGCAAGGATGAGGGGAAGAGACTGTGATGGATTAGTAGATAATATCACACAATGTCACCTAGCAAATGGTGATCACTGTGCTCACAGGCAGCCAAACAGCCACACTGATATCCAGCAGCAACATAATTATATTTCAAATTAGTTTTCTGCGATGCAAAAGGTAAAATAAGAGAGAGCGTCTGATGTGATCAAGCTGAAAGGACCTGCGTAATATACTTGGTTTTCAAAGTCCAATATGTATGGAAAATGAGGTTGTACAATTCCAGCTCATTTCTGAGGGTTCAGGGTCATCTTATTAGGAGCAACACATTTGCCGTGATCCTGAAGAGCCAGTATTGATTAGAATGTAAGTGTTTACGCTTGGTTCTAGGGTCCCTCTTCTCCCGTGCTGTTCTAATGAGCCATGAAAATAACGTCAGCTAAATCAGAGATGCCCAATGACAGCTGAAATAGGCCTTGCAATTTTGCTGTGGACATCGGGCACATGAGGACCATGTCTGCAGCTACGTGGGCTACAGGAGCACAGCTGGAGCGATGCTGAGCAGCGGGATGCAGCCGAGAGCTTCCTGGAGACACGGTACAGACCTGCCACACGCATGTACATACCGGGCTGGGCAGCTCCTGTGTTGGTCCCGTGTCCTTCAGCAGTGCTGGAGGACGTATATAAAGTGGCAGCACTGGTGTTGCCCACAGCACAGGTTGGGACCAGCTCCCATGCTCTGTTTTGCTTGAGGCATTTCTGAGCACTAGTGGCTCTCCCCAGTCCTTGTCCTCCTCCCAAGTCCATGTTTTGCTAGAAAGAGCATCCACTTCTATGCAACAACCCCATAAAGTGAGCCAACAAGCTACTACTCTGGACAAAATTCGTTTTGAAGATTCATTCACGATAAGTGTAGGAAGCAGATAAGAAATAGTATCAATCTATAGAATTAGTAACTATTGCACCCAAATGCAAACCCCAGGAAAGGTTACTTAGGAAGGAGACGACGCAGACAGGGACATTTTGATAGGTGTTACTGTCATGGGGGCTGTACGTACATACAGAAGAGAAAGAAAACAGAAGGCTCTTAAAGCACTTGAGCATTAGCCAGAGAAGTATTCAAAAATCTTTTTAAGAAAGTAACTGGAAATGCTGCCCTGCAACTGGAGGGCAGGGAATATTTACCTGGAGTGAAAGAGAATTATGGGGAGAAGAGGAAGAAATTTCTTAGTGGGAAAGGAAGAGATTTATTAGCAAGAGACCAAGAGAATTATGAGGGAAATAGGAAGAGAATTTTTAGCAGGAGAAGAAGTAAGAGGAAGGGTATTATTAGCAGCATATAAAGAGAATTATTATTTGGCATGCAAAAGATGTACTGGGAGAATGGGAGTAATATTATTTGTGTGAGACGAAGAGATTTATGAGCCACAAGCCAAGGAAAGAGGCTGGGTCTCCTGGACAAAAAGGGGGCTCCTTACCTGCTGCCTAGGGTGCCTGGGGAAACAGGTCACGATGTCCCTGTTTTCTTTCTGAATAATCTTAACAGCCACAAAAAAAAAAAAAAAAAAAAAAAAAAAAAAAAAAGCAGAGCCCATCACCCAGTCCTTCTTCCCCAAGGAAGCAGCCTGCCAGACTCCAAACACGAGCTATTTTCTCAGACCAAAAGATGCAACGGCCCCGATTTGCACTGATACCTATTTTAAAACCTAGGCGCTGTATTTAAGTACTTCCCTGCATAACGGCAGCTGCAAAAAACAAGGGATGAAAAAATATTTTTGCTGGGATTTTTTCTATTAATTGCTAATCATGCTGCTATTTATGCTACGAGTGAGACGTATCACTCGGGTGCGTAAACGGGAGCTGCAGGGATCTTCCCGCTGGCGCCGTCTCCGCCAGCCGTGCTGGCCGGGACCGCTCCTGCCGACCTCACCGGCAAACCTACTGCTTTGTCGGCCTGGGGTCGGACCCGCGCTCGGGAATCCTGTCACACAAATGAGCGCTGCAAAATAACAACACGGGCCTGGCAGTTCAGGGGCACCAGGAGGCCGGTGGGGGCAGAAGGCCTCATTTCATTTTAGTTTTGAAGCATTTAAACATCCTGTCTCTTTCTTTGTGCTTCTCTTCCTTTTCTTTCCTTTACTTTTCTCTGTCCAGAACTTTCCTGCCCAGTCATCCCACTTTATACCATCTATTTCTCTGCTGTCAAGCATCAATTTTCCTTGACTCAGACATCACACTCCTTGTGATGGCTTTTTATTTTATTTTTTATTTTTTTGAATAAGCACTAATTCAAGGGTGAAAAGACAAGAAAGGAAGAGAGAAAGACACAGGGAAAAAAAAAAGGCAGCTGAATATTGCTGCTACTGCAGTTTATAACTCATTTCTATAGCTCCCCCTGAATCCTGCAGCATTTTCCAGCCACCAAGGAGCCACGGTAAAATATAACCCCTGATTATGAGGGTGGGGAAAGCAAGTGGCACAGAAAACTTGATAATTCTCAAATTCTCATCTAAGGGCTGCAGCTACCTACTGGCAGCAGGACTGCAGTGACACAGGTTGTGATTTAGGGTCCCTGCTAGAATGTATGATGCTGTTACACCAACTAATAAAGAGTTGCGGTAGGGATGTGCTAATTATATTTTTCCACTTCAGTGTGTACTGAACATTGTAAACTATCATTTAGTGTCATTATTTTAATGATATATTATGTTGATAATACAATCTAGGTTAATTCCCAAATGTGAAATCTAGGGAGAAAAAGCTACTGTGATATTTTTAATGCCATTTCTCATTAACCCTAAAACAAACTACAATAGTCACACACAACTCCAGAAAAAGCATTCATTTACCAGCAGAGGTAGCAACTATAATTATTTTGGAAACAGTTTATCCCAAACCAACTGTAATATCTGTTATTTCAGCAGCAGGGAAAAAGCCGAAGAAGAGAGAAAAGCAGTATTTTGTATAGTAAGACCCACGATTAAGTGCTTTATTTTAAGGCATCTCTCATCTTTTGCTGAGAGGGCAAACAGGCAGCAGTGTATTCAGCATGGCACAGAGGGAGAAAATCTATGCGTCTTTGTATGCTGGTCTCAGAGGTGCTAGGACATCAAAACCCAAATACATAATTCCAGTCACGTATGTTCCCCATCATATTAAGCAGTATCAGACACTTGATACTTTAAATGACATTTTTCTCCCCTAGGCTATTAGCCTGCAATCAGCAAGTAATCGTTATCTCTGAAATTCCAGCTCAATCAAAAGACGGGTATTTTCTTATGGGCTTCGGCAATGACTCCAACACAGGCCAGGATGTGATGACAGTCTGTGCAGGTTTTGCTTACTACTTTTATGTTCCCTAGTTGGGTTTCTCTGGACAGCTGCAGAGCAAGAAGCTCTCGCTGGGCTCACTGCCCACAAACTATTTAATTAACTGCTCAAGGGCAAGATGGGAGTGTTTATTATCCTGGCTATCGTAATTACCTTGTCTTCAGGTAGGTACTTCACCTACCTTGACGTTATGTACTCGTAGTTCATGTGCACGTATTTCTAGAAGCTTAGATGCATGCCACAGTTAAACAGCATCTTGTGGAGTAAAGATAGGAGTCTACATTAAGATGCACATAAATGGGGGACACTATGTAGATCCCGCTTCTTTACAGACTAAAGAGCTGCTCATTTTCCACTGGGGAAGGGGAAAAACCTGAGGCACTCCCCATTTCACATGCTGCTTCAGCACACGCTCACAAGGAACAAGAATGATCCCTGAATCATCTTACAAGGGATGAAGGAGAGGGGTGTCACAAAACTGCACATAAGATTTAAACTGCAAATGATCTTAAAAGATACAAACACTCGTGAGACCAGGAGTACCTACCTTGAGCACCACAGAGTTCTGCCAGTGAATCAGACAAATGCATCAGGTCTAGGATATTCAGAATCTGCCTCTGCCTCCTCAGTAGGCAGCTAGAGGAACACAGATCCATTGCAAACTGACAGAATAAGGTATGTGATAAACCCTCTCAGTGTCAACACAAACTTCTTGGCAATGAAGTCCTCCTGCAGGAAGAGATTCATTCAGTTTTTATCAGATCACTGAAAAATGACTTTTTTTTTCCCCAGAGAAAGGCAGAAGAGTTCAAAAGGAGCCACAAAGCATTTACTCTAGCCACTGCTGGCAGCAGCTACGTTCACCCATGACAGCAAAACATCTTTGCTATTGCAACCAGCAATTACTGGATGCAGGTTCTCTTCTCTCCTCCAGCCCTGGCAGAAGAGCTGCTCGGAGCAGGGAGAGCCAGTTACCCTATGAGATTAGTGGAAACATCTGTAAAAGACGTGCACAGGGATAGAAGAGCACAAAACACGTAAGCATTTGTAAAGCAGTTTGAGATGCACTGGGTTGTA
>NW_010577119.1:131067-145547 GCF_000705375.1 Tinamus guttatus | reverse complement strand
GGACGTCTCACCTTGCTCCTGCTTGACCCCAGGACATCCAAGTCAAGTCCAAGCAACTCCACCAACCCACAGTGTGGCCAGGCTGGCAAGCACCAATCGCTCTGTCCTTTGGCAGGTGATGGAAGGCAGACAAGGGGAGCCTTTCTTGACCTCGTTCATCATCTGTGTTTGGACAGCATTTCAGTGACTGCATAACAGCCTGCAGCTGGGTTAATAAAATAAGGCTAATCTCACTTTTCTAGAGGTCTACTCATAGACGGGTGTATGGAAAAAGGTGTTTGAGCTTTTTGTGGTTTATAATGATTGTACTTTGGAATTTTCTTGGAAGGCTGTTGTCAGGATTCTGTTCTTCATGGACTGCAGCCAACCACCACTCACCCATATAGGGCCCCACGGCAGCTCTCCCATTTATCTTAGAGTATTTTTCATGTCCAAACTACTTAACGTCCCATCTGATCTGGTCTGGAAGATGAAATGACAAAAAATGGAGTAGCGTTAAGTCTTACTATTGGATAAGTTTCCATACTTGAGCAGAGTTATATTTTTGGAGCTCATCCTTCAGTCTGTCTGGAAGGAAGGAAAGGAGGGCTAGGAGGGGTTATCTATTAATAGCACCTCTGTTTGGAGCGGAGACATTTGAAGCTCTGATGTGCCTATCTGTGCGTAAAGCAGAGCTCAGCTCCGTAGAAGGCGTATCAAACAACTAACCTTGAAGGAGTTTCATGGCCAAAGCAATGCTAAAGAAAACCAGCACTTGAGTCCGTAGCTGGCAACATGAAATGTTGCTTTAAATATTTTAGCTACGTGTTTAACTCTGTATCTCAAGGTGACTGTGTCAGTGTGCTTGATTTTCCCCATATATGAAGGAAAATGAGAATGTGAGGGAAAAAAATATGTAGAAGTGTAAGATTATTCTGTGTGGTATCAGATACATAGGGCTGAAGTAAGAACTATTGCTAAGTGAGAATATGGCAAGGAGCTTTAAGTTCTTTCATAGAATCCGCATAGAATTACAAACTCCTGACTCAAAATGGAAGAAATAGTATAAAATTGAAAACAAAACTGTTAATTTCATAACAAATAGCTTAAAAATATAAAGTTGAGGTTTGATGATCTCTTTCATGTTTTTTTTTCTTAAATCATGCAAACAATTAGCCATATATGGCATTTTCAACAGTGATTTCTCTCTAGAATAGAACTGTTGATTAGCTCTTCCCTATAGCTCCAAACTCTTAGTATAAAACTGCTGTCAACTGCAGGGAGACCAGCAGGGCAGAGCTCTCTGTGTCATCAAAGCAGCCACTGTGGAACAACCAGCCCCAAAGGCCTGAGGTCAGGGCTGGCAACCGTTTCCAGACTGCGTCCCTCATGAGGAGGCCAGAACATTTGAGGCTTCTTTAATAGAAATTAGAAAGTCAAGTATATGCATTAACAAAGTTCAACTTGAACATTGCTTCTAGGATAAAAAATCCAGGGTCATGAACAGGGCTAAAGGACTTGAGAGCAGTGCCAGAATTTCTGTTGTCGGAATTAATGGATAGAATGGGATGAGTTTCACAGATTTACCCGTGGAATAGGATTACCAGCTTGTTGTTGTTGTTGTTTTTGTTATTCCCCTTTATTTGTCACTAGTACGAAAACTCAGCCATATTTGGGTAGTGGCTGTAAGAAGAAAATCAACTGATTGTAATTTTGATTTGAGTAGATTTAACCTTGTAGGAAATAGCTTTCCTGTCAGATTATGTTTGCATCCCAAAACTTTTTTGCAGAGATTTAACAGGGATTTCCCCCCTTGTGCCACAAGAATGACAAACAGAGGATGTTACTTTTATCTCTGTTGCTTTATCTTTTTAAAAATCTTTTCTATGTCTGTACATAGTGTTCCTGGCCTGGCTCTTGCACACCTAACATGGGAGTACAAAGTACTGAGAACACATTAAGTGGTTTGCTTCTCTGCTATAACATTTCCTAGCAGGTGGTAAATATATGAGGAAAAAAAGTGGTCTTTGCATAAATGAAGTGTTGCACCTCACCCAAACAGTCCAAAACCTTGACTTCTCTGAAGTCAAAGAGGAGGAGTGTTAGGCGAGTGTGATAGAGAAAGGTAGGGGTGGTATGTTTCTTTTTGACCTCAGGGGTAACAGATTTAAAAATGTGACTATAAAATTTCATCTGGAAAAAAAAAAGATTATTAAAAGGAAATAGGATTTTGGAAAAACAATAGTAAGGAACAATCATGGTCAGTGGTAGCTCTAATGTGTTTCCCTTGGAGGTTCCAACATGAGGCACCGGGCGCTTGTATCTCTGGTGCTGCCGTGAGCTTAGGGCAGGAGGAAAGTCACTCCAAAGGACCTCGCCAAGGTGACCCTGAGCACCCTTCAGAGGGGGATAGCTACCACCGCCATCTCCAGCAGGTGAGATGGTGACTGCAGTGAACGGGATGGTAGGAGAACCACCCTGATGTGTGTCACCCTCTTCAAAAATACATAGTTAACTTTACATAAATGCCCAGTTCTCATTTAGGCATTTAAATGAAGTGGTTAAAAGATGCACACACACACACACCCCACAGCTCCACCAAATGAGATTTATTCTGTCCTTAGCAGGGGGGCAGACAAATCTGGTGGACTTGATACGGGTGATATAATCAGGGAGCCATGAATGTGGCATAAAGCCCATTTTAGCTCATTGTTTCTTTTAGCTCGTGTCCTGGAGCCTGCTCACGCGAGCCATAAGATTTGGCTGCAGTGCAGGACTCCCACTGAAGTCCCCCCTGCGAGAGGCTGGGTTTTCAGCCAGGGGAAAAGCAAGGCGCTCTATTTTTAGACAGACCTCAGAATATTTTTGGGAAGCACATCACGGATCCGCACTTGTAGGAGCTGGGGAGCTGCCAAATGGCAATTTTCTGACTCTCCTCCCTCAAAGCAATAAGATTTTCATAGCTCATTTTCTGCAGGTTTTCTCCTAGCAGAGGAAGGCAAAGCTCTTTGCATTGGACTTTACCAAGTAAATCTGATGAATGGCAGCAGTGGATTTAAAGTTCTTGTAATATCCTATTACCAATGTACCATTTGCATTTGGAATCACAGGCCACCTGTCCTTCTGTACAGAGGAACACACTGTAATGAGTAACTCTGACAGCACTAATTCTAAGACATTTGCAGATATTGTGTGGTTTCTTGGAGTAACAGGCTCTCTCCAGAGAAACATCACATGCATTTCATCAGTCACATTTAGAGCTCTGCAACATCTGCAAGTAAATTACTAATGAGCTCAAATGTCTTAGAACCACCCAAAAGTCGGGAACAAGGTGGCTCTTTGGCTAATCAGCTTTGATTTGGGCTCCTCATTTCCCTCCCTCCTTTGGCACCGTGGCTGCAACCTCCGCAGGCGCCTACACAGCTAAACGCAAGCAACGTGCAGCTGGCACCCAGCTGTGCCATGGGCTTTGGGCATCCCTTGGCGAGCAGTCGCTGCTCGGTGCTGCACGTCTTGGGGCAGCGCTGGGGATGCTCCTGGGAACGCCGCTCCTCCCGCTACACGCGGCTGCTGCGCGGCGGCCTCGACGGCAGCGCTTGCACGGGCAGCGTGGGCAAGGGCTGCCTGGAGCAGCAGCACAAACCACAGAGAGAGGCAGTGAGGGAAGGTCCCAGGCCAGGGCTCAGGGTGCCTTGGGTCAGTCCCAGGTGCCTCCTGTTCTTTTCCCTCCAAACAAGGTATCTTTGTAAAGTGCTTTGAGAAACACCAGTGAAAGGTGCTGGATGGGAGTTAAAACCCCTTTTACTACAGTGTAGAAATACCTCTCTAGAAAAATAATAATGCAATGCTCCAATTTCTTCAAATGAGGTCATGTGGTCACCTTCATTTTTGAAACAACAAATGTTGTCCTTTATCAGCTCCATGTGACAAAACAATGGAGCCCTCAAGATCCAAAGGCAAGCAAAACAGTTGCAGTAACATGTGAATTAGTGAAGAAAATAAAAGATGTTCACTTCTGTGGATACTAATGCAATGAATTCTGGTAAATGTAGGGAGAGGAGCACCCTAAGCTCTTGAGAAATGGGCCCAGCAGTCAAATGCAGTCAGACCAAATGCAGCATTTCTGCTCAAGCCTCAAGGTGGGGAGGACTTTGCATGCAGTCACTGGAACTCACTGCAGCCTCTAAGAGCTGCCCAGGAGCAGAAGTGTTTCCCTTTGCCAGACTAAAGCCACTCATAAGCAGCACTTGCCAGCCAGCTACATCCAGGCTGCTCTCACATCATAGCCCCAAAAGAAGGGTTAAAAATCTACCCCTTCCTTTGCCTGAACAAAGCCTGCAGGGTTGACGCTTTATTTGGTGTATAATTACAATAGTAAGCCTGATAGTGAATCTATTATGTATTCTATGTGCATTATTAACAACACGACTTCTTTCCCCTTACACTCCTAAGGAAAACATAAAACACAGGAAAATCAAAGCACAGGCAATAGTGGATATTAAGAACAATTAAGCTCTGCACAGTGTCTCTGCAGGGAGCCACCCTGGTGTGCCTTAACTGAGCATAACCGATGTTATGCTGTACATTTGGTAATTCTGTCCTGCAAGTTCAGCTATAACTGAAACTGCTCCTTTGCAGGAGCTTTCATTACATATCAAGAGATAGCTGTAGTTACCAAGAGATATTACCTGCTTAATAGCCACTCAATTTATTTCATTTCAAAAAGCAGTTGCAGTTACGTTAGAAACAAAGTACTTACTTCATAAGAAGTTTTTTTTTTTAATCTGTATCTAGAAGAGGAAAGGACATTAAAGAGACTTTTTTTTAACTTGCAATAAGCATGACGCATCTCAGTAATTCTATTATATAATGTGCAACTTTATTATTTGAGACTTGTCTCTTTTCTTATTTATGAAAAATGAAGAACTGCAAACAATAAAGTCTCAAAAGACTTTTACACCCCGTAACCGAGATGTTCTTATAAAAAGAGATGTAGTTATTCATGCTGAGCTACTTCTTACTTCCCTAAAAGCCTAAACTATCAGGATGCCCTTGCTCACCGTCCTGTGCCAGATGATGCTGCCGGCTCTACTCTCTGTGCGAGAAGCTGAGAGAAGAGTATAAACAGAAAGGAAAAATGAAGGAGGAGGTGGCAGGAAGGGTTTTTTTTTTTTTTTTTGTCTTCCTTAACTCCTTTTGCAAAGGCTCATCCCCAAGCTTTGACTTTGAGGTATGGCTTTATTTTCTTCTTACATGCAGTGCCTGAAACAATCTGCCCTCCTTTTTTTTTTTTTTTTTTTTTGACCTATGCTCACATAAGGCTTCAAGAAGTTCTGCTTCGTCAGATCCAAATTCACTCTGGTATCCACACGATCCCCAGGCTCTGCCCAAGTAAGTTCCCGGGGCAGTCCCTACGGAAAACAACTCCCAGGAGCGTTGGGTAGGAGTGAGCTGACGTACCCAGTGAAAGGCAGAGCTAGAGGTGAGGGAGGAGGGAAAGGACACTAATGAACTTAAAACTATTGCTGCTGTTTGGAGCACCTCTTTAGTCATTCCTGATCATGTTTCTTCTGTGTGGCATCTTGTCTAGGCCTTGGTCCTCCCCTCAGCTTGCGCACAAAGGGAATACAGTCAAGAAATAATGGTGAAACAGAGCCCTACGAATGCGTTTCCTTTAGCTTGAAGTAATCTTCAAAAACACAACTAAAGATGTACTAATAAGAATCATGCACTAGATAAAACTGCAATATCTTGCAGCAGGTAGGTTAGATCTATGTAACCTCTCAAAATGACTCCTCATCCCAGTAGGTGAGACCACCAACATATGATGCTGAATGTAACGGAAAACATCCCAGTCATTGCTATTCCGCAGAGCTGTGCTGTGTTTGGGGAGGGAGGAGGGAAGGGTGATAAATAGACTTTTGTATTAAAATACGACCTCAGGGGAAAAATCTGAAGTTAAGACACTTTCTCCCTGAATACAGCAGACATTCATTTAATTCTCAATGCAGCTGTTTTTATTGCGCTTTCCCTGTTTTCAGTCATATTATTGCCCTGACTGAAATAATATTTTCTAAAGTCTTGACTATGGGGGAAGACGTCAAAATCAAGGCGAATCAAGGTATTAGGATTTAGGTGATTAGAAAAATTCTTTTAAGCATAGCTTTACTTTGAATAAAATAGAGTCATTCAAAGTTACCAGTGTCCTAAGCAAGTGTTTCTCAGTCAAGAGTAACTGTGGTGTCCTTTCTCAGTCCAAAAGTGAATGTATTTTTCAATTCCGTTTATCTTTTACCCCGTTCCTGAAACAGGAAGCTAAGTGGGAACTCTGCCTGGACTCATCAGCAGCAATTGCTCAGAATAATGGTGACACAAAATGAAGTCTTGTCTCTGCAGCCTCGCTCCATTAGTCATTACCTTGCTAAGCATCATTCCCATCCCACTTAGCAGAGCTGAGATACTGAAGAATACCACAGGGAAAACACTCTCTCAAATGAGAATCCCGAAAATGCTTATGCTTGAGCTGTCCCAGTGAAAAACGCGGATGACTCAGAGTTACACAAGCACATTTAGTTCTGGGGAAGAGACGTAATTTTTTCAGACCATTCAGCACAGATCTTAGTAGAAGCTACCAGACAGATTTTCAGTGTTTGGGAGATCGGCCATAGAGTGAAATATAAAGGATCTGTGTAAATTTATAATGGCAATTTGAAGAAATGGCAAGCGATTCTTTTTTTTTACACAGCAAAGTGATCTTACCTACAGTGTTAGTTCCCTACTTGTCATGGAGCCATGACTTTCTGCATGTTATCAATGGTGAAAGAGAGAGGAACCCATTTGCAGAACTCCACGTGTTCTACTTGGACGAACAAGGTTTAATTCTGTGTTTGTCTTAGCTGCCCAGCTCCTCTACGCTGTCTCTACTGCTGAGAGATACATAATCATTAATTATTTGGGGCCATCTTTGAAAGATTTAATGCAGCTACTGCTCTGGCAGACTTCAGCACGCTTCCTCAGTTACTCCCTGCCCTTGGGGATAATGCCAGCCCATGTTGCTGTGCAGCCCAGAAACCCACATGTGCCTGCTATCAAGGCGTTCTAAAATAAAAATAATTTATGCTTCAGAAAAATTGTCTATAGAAGTAAAATTTTTTTCTGTTTAAAATTACTGTGACTTCATCGATTGCCACAAAGAAACACAGTCTGTTGTCCAGAAATAATTTATTCATCAACAATAAAACACTGAATAGAAAAAGCCTTGTAAATAAAACTATATATATATATAATGCTTTATTTTTTTATTCGATACTCCACAAAAAACACTACAGACAGTAACAAAATAATCCAATTAATTTTAAAAATTTCAAATGATAGTTATCACTCTTCATTTATCATGTTTTATTAACAATGCAAAGGTTGTTGGTGTACATTTTATAGTTTTACTTGATTTCATTGAATTGTTTCTTAAAACACGTGAAGCAATTTATTTGCCCCATAATTTATAACATACATAAGTATATCCATAAACAATATAACAGCTCTGAGAAAGATATGCAGACTGTTCAATGGTAAGTAGTCTACCATAAGTTGTTTAGTGGGAGAGAGGGGAATAAATCACAACTGAATCGGGATAGAAGTCAACACATTGAAGAGAAATAATATCTGGGAAACAATTACATATTTTCCATGGCCCGTTTAGTAATGTGATCTCTTTCAAGCTCTGATTTCTCCTGTTTTAGGTACTCCAGCACCTTCGCTAGCATATCCTCGTCCAGGTACTGCCTGTTCTGCGTGTCGTCGGGCTCCCCGGCCATGGCCAGCCGCTTGCTGAGCGCCGCCAGCTTCGCGGACTCCTGCGGGCCCAGCTGGCTCAAGTGCTCTCGTAGCGCTTGTTCCAGCTGCTCATCTTCCTGCAGGTCATTTTCAGCAGCTGGAACTGGGGTTCTCTTCATCTGGTTTGTGTTGATAACTTCGGGATATTTTGCCAACATCTTTGCCAAGTAATTGGCCAGCTCTTCATCTTTCTCATTCAGTTTTTCATATTCCATTTGTCTCCTTTCCAGATCATTAATCCAGGCAGCTTTAGGAAACGGGTGCCCTTTCAATCTTCTGGGAAGGTACGGCAGTCTTGGCAAACCATTTTCCTGATTAAGACGACTTAGTAAGTAGGAGGGGTTCTCATTAGCTAAGGTGTCTGTTCCCAGAAGACTGACAATATCTTCAATATTGAGGTCTTCAGGTAGGTTTTCCGGAATAACGTTAAGAGGCTGCTTCATGTATCCATTTTTAGAGTTTACATTATTTTTAAATATATCACTCTGTCCTAGATTAGTTTCAGACATCTCCTCCAGGTCTTCTGGGAATCCCACTTCCTGCTCAGCTTCCAACCTTTCACTCTGAAGCTGCTTCTTTTCTCCAGCTTTCAGCATGTCTATTAAATCCTCAGGAGGAATTTGTAAATTCCTTGAGATTTCTATTAACTGAGCTATAGACTGAGGATCAAGCTGCTTATCCAAAAAGCTAGCTGCTCTTTTTTCCTCAAGTTCTCCAGTCCTTAATTTCCGGTTGCCAGCACTTCCCACCAGCCTCTTAAGGTAGTAATTCATTAGCTTTGAAACATCCTCTGATGCCTGGTCTTTATTCTCTCTTCTCATTTCATCCTCAAGGAAGCCGAGTTTCCCTGATCTTTTCATTTCTTCATCAATCTCCTCTTCATGTTTATCAATTTCCTCCTTGCTGTCTTTTATCTCTTCCTGGGTTTGACTTTCCACTTTTTCCTCTATCGGATTCCAGTCTTCACCTCCAACTACATCTTCATAGGCAATGTTATTCACCTTATACACATCATCTTCGTCGTCTGCATACAACTTCTGGTCCTCATCCAGTCTCTCTTTCTTGTGATTGCTTGGTCCTGCCATCTTCCCCAGCTCCTGAAACACAGACTCCAGTGTAGCCAGACTCTGGGGTGTGTATTGCTCTTCCACTATTTCATTAGTACGTTTGAAAGGGCTGTCTCTTGAACTCTCTTCGTAGTGCCCAAGTGGCATTTTGAGATACTTCTGCCACCTGTCAGGCCACTTGTAAGCCTCATAATCATCAGTTACTCCAGCTGGAATATTGTCTGAACTCAGACCATAAGGTTTATTCTCCTTTGGGCCAGCTTTTGACTCTTTCTCAGCTTGCCTCAAGGCCTCCAACATCACTTTAACCCACTGAGACTCATCTTCGGTTAACGAATCCCGCATATTGTCTGGTAGGTGAACCTGGTCTTTGCTTTCCTTCTGCTGCAGGAGATACGGAGCGCTTTGATAAGAGCTATAATCAGGGCTGCTTTCTCCCTTGTTAGTTTGCTTGCGAAGATCTTCTATGTATTCCAAGGCTTTGATCATATCAGGGTTTGGGAGCCTCTGCAAGTTTTTCATTACATAGTCTGGGTCTTTCTGGAGCAGCTGATACTGCTGGAAGGAAGCTGCATCAGCACAACAGCTTAGGACAAAGAGCAAGGTGAGACCGCACGCTGCTCCCAGACCGAAGATTTTAGTTTCTGCCATGGTTAAAATATTTCCTTAAAATAAAGAAGAAGAAAAAAGGACAATTAACATATGAGTAAAAACTTAGTAAACTGTAAATCGTATCACATATTGCTATTTTAGACTGGAACTCATCAGGAAAAATACATGTATGTGTCTTTATTAGTTATGGAAACCTACTAGAACTCATACATGGAAGCCCTATGTTTTGGCTGAAATTTATCTTGAGAGTCAATTCCAATGATTCCTTAGTTTACTAGAAACTATCATCTTGCAATGCTAGAAATGTTTTTTCTATGCTTAATTTAATTTATGACCATAAAATTTCCACTGGCAGTACCAAAGTGAAAAAAAGGAGTCCCAGGTAGCTCATAAAATGCCCAGAGAGAAATCTGATGTTTAAATGATGGCTGCAAACAGAAATCTCCATATAACCATATATTTGAATGTTGCTCAAAAATATTAATATTAAAATTGCACGTAGAATTATTTTGTGTGATTGTTTCACTGGGTCTCTGATTTCATGGCAGAATAACACCACTGAATGGTGCTAGAATGCAGTAAAATCCATGTAATAGAGAAAATAGCATATAAAATGACTTACAGATTTATTTCCGTCATTACTATTGGTGTTATTACTTCTTTCTTTGCTATTTGTTTAAAAATATATTATTTACTCTATAGGTGATTTTAAATTAATAGGATCTATGAATGAAACATTTCCTAAAAGCCAGAGAGAGCCTCTGTGTGAAAGTCAATCTATACTTCATCTCAAAACCACTTTTTCTTTTTGCATTTTCCTAAACCAGTTTTGAAAGGAGGTGAGTTCTCACTAGTGATTTGTTTGAACAGTACTTCATTCACTTCAGTGGAAACCGAATCAGGTCCTAGGACAAGCAGAAAGGTGACATAACTGAGCTGCATTTACAATACACAAAGACTGTATGAGTAGAAGTCCTTGTCTAATCTTTGTGGCCAGTTTATGACGAGCACTAGAAAACTTGCTTTAAAAGAACAGGAGTGGGAAAAATAAGAGTCCAAGAGAATTACTGAGCTCAGAGCACTGCTGTGGATGACACCCCTGTTCAAGGCCAGTCCTTCCAGGAGCGGAGCACCGGCCACTCGCAGTGACATGAGAATTCCTGTCACTCATTTCTGAGGAGATGCTCAGCAGAGAAGGCAAGGGGGCTGGGAGACAGGCCAGGGGCTTTTCTCTTCCAGCTACATTAATGAATAATGTACAGAAAATAAATGGTAAAGATAGAAGCTACTTTTCTGAATCGATCTGTTTTTATTCAGAAACAAATCATCCTGTTGCGGTGGTGATTTATGTCCATTTGAAGAAGCTACGTGTACCAGTATTTACCCACTGCTGTAAGTTGAAAGTGAACGTGCTCGTTTTACTGCACTTGTAGATTTTTCCACTCGTTTTTTTTTCTTAACACAATGACATAATGTGACAACTAAATAATTAAAACACTACTGGAGAGCTGTTTTTTTTTTTCCACCCCCTTGGTATGCCTGAGCAAGCTAACATCCAGAATATCAAATAATTTCTCCAAATATTTATGAATCCCAGCCTGCATACCAATAAGAATTGATTTCACAGAGAGTTAAATGAGACAGTTGATTAGAAGGTTCCTTTCTCTAGATCTTGGTTTGCCCTAAATCAACATCTCTCCTATCTGATGTCACAGAAAACACTTTAGTCCTACATATATATCACCAGGGGAAAAAAAAAGAAAACCTGAATAATTAATTATTTTGTGTTGAGCAGAACTTATTGTAGCAAATAAACAAAACAAAAATTTGCAGATAGACAGGTTATGAACAGATTTAACCTGGTTAGAATATGAGAAACAGTCGTCTTTGTGGGGTGGAGGAAGGGAGCTCGTTCCATAATTATCTGCTGGGCACCTCCCCCTCTCAGGGACAGGAGCTCAACCTCCTTTACTGCATACAATTATGTACTGTTATGTTCTCTCTAAAAGCCATTTGCAGCCAATTAAAATCAAAATACTCACAGTCGGGCGAAGTTAAGCTTAGTGTTCCAAAGCATTTCCCTAGCTGAATATTTCCTTTGCAGGAATAACAAGCCATCAGTTCCCCTCTAGATATTCAGGTACATTTATCTACAGATCAATTTTCACTTCCATTTTATTGATAGATAATACCTGAAAGCTTCATCAAGAGGACTTTGGAATGACTCCTTTTAAAAGCTTTGACTTCAGGTCATAAAATCTTGTCATTAAATATAGTGTGTTTTTAAGGGTTTTATTTAGGGTAAGAAGACTTCTACCCAGTCTTTCAGACTTTCATTTCCAGTTTTGAGACAAGAGGACATTTTAGACTATCTTGAGGATCTACAGTAAGGCGTCTTTTATGCTGCTCATCACACAACAAGCTAAAATGGCTGTATTCGCTACAGCTGTTGTAATTATGAAGCTAGCCAAGAAGAAGAGGAGCAGATTTTTGCTCCTCTGTTTTGTGCCAGTAGCCTCTTCTATCAGCACCTGCCAAATGGGCGAATCTTTCTGTGGCAACAGATGAAGAAGGTGCTGTTTACAGAATGAGGCGACCGAGCTGGCAGTGAGATGGGTGTGGAGGCCATAAAGCCTGACAGAAGTTCTGGAGAACAGAGACAAAACAAGGAAATACATCTCCTGGCCGGGATGTTTCCATGGCAACAGTAATTTTCTCTCTCCGTCTTTCCCAGTAGTCTTCTCTGATGTGAAGATAATGTTTCCAGTGACATTTTCTGTGAAAACTCATAAGCCTTTCAATAGCTGAGTCCTTGCCCTAAGAGGCAGTGAGGGACTCCAACAGCAGTTTTCCATAAGAAAAATATGGAAACACATAACATAGCCTTCCTCCCATTTGCTTTTGCAATAAGCAGAACAGCTGCAGTTAACTCACTTTTTTAAAGCACATCTTAATCTCTAGCCTGTGAAAGGGACTCGAACACAAACAAAAAAATAATAGTGCAGGGGGCAGTGAGGCAGGAAAGCCAAAACAAACCAAGGAGCATCTATAATGACTACTTGTGCATATGGAGGGTTGATGAAGCTGTCTTTACAGCCAAAGAAGCCTCTCACCTCATATTTTGAAAAGCCAAAAGTAATGTGGTCATGAGCCAGAGAGAAGAATAAAGGGAACAGCAAGTGAAACATTACGTTATCCTCCTTCCTGCCTTTAGAGACCCAGCAAAGCTGACAGTGTAAACACACGAACACCTGCGCCTCGCTGGATCTTATAGAGGTCTGCACACGCGTATCGGATGCGCGTATCCGTGCAGATGTGAGCTGCAACCCGGTGCGTAGGTCTACGCGTGTCTATGGGGTGCGCGCAGCAGCGCAGGCGTTGGGTGCAGCCCCGCTGCCTCCTTCCGCGCGCAGCCCCGCGACACGCACACACATATACACACGCACGCACCGCGGGGTAAATATAAAATAAAAGAGGGAGGCGGAAAGGGCTCCCATAGACCCCTGGAAAGGCCAGCCCGGCCCTGCAGGTGGGGGAGCAAGCAAACCCCGACCGTGCCTCTGTGGGGCACCCTCTGCGGTGGCCTGGAACAACCCTCTGGCTGCAGAAAGGGGCGGGGGGGGCTGAAGGAGCCGCCCGGCCCTGCAGGTGGGGGAGCAAGCAAACCCCGACCGTGCCTCTGTGGGGCACCTCTGCGGTGGCCTGGAACAACCCTCTGGCTGCAGAAAGCCGCGGGGGGGCTGAAGGAGGCTGTGTGCATACGTGTGTGTGTGTATATATACACACATTCATGCATGCACGCGTGCAAGTGCACATGCATGCACACAGGCGCATATACACACGTGTGTGCACATTCTGTGTGGAGGAGAAGCAGTCAGGCAGGGCGGGCGGGCCGTTCACTAAGGCGTGATGGTGCATACACTCTTCAGGGCCTCCCCACAGCTGCATTATGAGCCCGTTTATTTTAAAGCACTTAGCCCAGTTCTGGCTTTTCCAGCATCTCCTCCTCACCTGGCCCAGATTGCTCTGCGCTAAGGGCAATGCTGCCTGCTCCCGGCCATGGCTGCGCTGCAGAGCAGGGCAAGGAGAGGCGCCACCCGCACACCACGGAGCAGGCGGCCTTTGCCCTTGCAACGCCATCCTCAGCCCTTGCTGAGGAAAGGCCAACGCCTGCATGCACAGAGGACAGTAAATATCACCTTGCTGAAAACCAGAAAGCAGGAAACCTAGCACATCACTGCAGCTGCTGGGCTGCGTTTCAGCTCATTCCTTTGGCTTCCTTTCTATTCCAGAAGGGTTAGGCTGGCTTTTAAATACAGGCTCCTTTTCCCCCCACATAAATCTTTCCTGACAATTTTGACCTTTTACAGCACAAAATGCAAAAAGCTAGGATCAATGAACCTTCCAAACCAATAAATGTTACAAAATTAAATTGTCATAAGAACAGCAAGGTAGGAATAATTACAGCTGCAAACACAGAGAGAAGAACTAACTACCTTTGCTGCATTTGTCGTAGCTGAGACGCCATCTGGAAGGCTCCCATTTCAGTCAAATAAAGTTACCTGTAAAAACAGGACCCGTTTCTGCCTGCACAGAAACTCTTGATCAACATTTCTATTCAGGGCCTAGTCAGATACAATCCCAAAGTTTACCTTCAGACAATGAAGAAAAGAGGCAAACAGAGTAAAAGCCAGCATCCCTGAAGATGGAAACGAGAGGAAGGAGCTACATTCCTGTGTAACACAGGGGCAAGTGCAGCCCTGGTCTTCACTGAGCAGCCGTGACCCGTCCACGCGACACTATGTGTCCAATGACATTCAGCAGGCTCCAATGCACCCCAAACATGTAGCTACAGACCTAGGTAGAGCTTTGAGACGAAGCTCAAAAGCTCTGTTGAGAGTTTTTGGCAATTTTCTTGTAGCTTTGCATGTGCTTCCAGTTCTGCCTCCAGATGCCCATCTAGCTAATTCTTTCACACCAAAACTTCCT
>NW_010577119.1:94305-124809 GCF_000705375.1 Tinamus guttatus | reverse complement strand
TGGTCTAATAATTCAGATTCAATAGGATTCGAATCTGAAAGTAGACTGACATGTTATCGTATCTCCAAATCTGCAACATCTTTATTCCAGTAATTTTATCCCAGATACATTTAAAAAAGAAACATAGCTCCATAGACACCGTTTACCCCTGTTCTGGCAGACAGAATCCACTGACAGGGTTTCAGCTGGAGGAAACGCTCTTCTTTAGCAGGATGGGGCTGGTGTTTGGGCTTCCACTCGCACGAGGTTGCGCTGAGACCAACGTGAGCAGAGCCCCACGCCGACGCTCCGGAGGGGACAGCTATTCTCTCATCTCTGCCCCTTCTACTCGGTGTGATGTTGAATCCCACAGAAGTGGCCCAGTTTATTCAATAGGTTGCAATTCAAGGCAAGGTGATTTATTAGAGCTATTGAGAGCAGGTGGCAGAGCATCACCATGAATTACTGGCAGCCTTACCTGGAGCATGGCTTGCGCGGGACTCTGCACAGACATACAGCCAGTCGGAACGCGTTTGGCTGCCTGGGGTTTTCCACTTGTGAATCTCAAAGCTGAAGGAAAAGGCCAGCTACTACATCTGGCATCGGAGATGTTGTCTGAAAAACTAAATGGACTACTTGTCCATGCAGGGAGGCTTTCGCCATCTGCTTTAGATGCAATACTGATGAGGGTCTCAATTTTACCTAACTGCTTCAGGATATCATTATATGAAGGAAAATAAAAATGCACAGGGATGGAATCACTTTCTTTTAACCAGGGAGTTGTGGTCATGTACGTGTGTTGTATGTGGTATTTGCTCTGCCTGTCCCTGACGTCTGATACTGCCAGTGCTCCCTCAGCCTGGCCGCTGAAGCTGTCCAGTTCTGTGCTCCCATGAGCCTCTGTGTGTGCTGCTCACACAAATGTCCTCTCCTCATTCTCCCGCCTCTCTCCTGCCAGGATGGGGTGGCTCTGACAGGTACCGGACAGAAGAAATGGGAAGGAGGGACTCTAGCACCTGAGGAGACAAGGTAGAACCTGGGAAGAGAGAGGGATGGTCCTGTTCTCCATGATGCAGCTGCAAACACGAGTCGCATGGGCCTCCAGAAGCCACATCTGAGCCTCCGGATGGGAAAGAGACGATGGTTCAGGACCGAGACAGCAATATCGAGTCTTTCTTTCAGCTTCTGTACCAGAGAGGTGGCATCAAAGGGGAAGTGGGCTGATGAGTTGGGATATTCAGTGGACAAAATAGAGCTTATAGCGTAACAGAAATATTAGGAAAAATAAGTTGAAATGAGAAGCATAACAGAGCAAATCCCAGCAAAATTAAACCATCGGGAAGCAGAAATGCAGCATCTGCTCCTAGGAGAAAATCTGCAAATAGCTACCATTACATTACCCAGTTCTTACCTACCCTGCACATAGCTGAATTGCAGCTATGTACTTGCTTTAAAGAGTAGCTAAAAAAGAAAATTAAAAGAAATTAAAAGTACTTCAGCTGCTTTAAGACCAAATACATTTGGAATACTCATGAAATTAAAAATTGTGTAAGAAGTGCTCTGAGGTGCAGTCGCTGTTTCCTGAATGTGGGCCCTTAACCATGTTTTTTAATCACTACTGACAATTCTCCATTGTAAGTTGTTGCTGCTCCTTTTCCCAGCTGCTCTGGCAGCCAGAGCTGAGACACCTCTCATTGGCCATCAGAGCACAGAGACAGGGTTAACTGGGAGACCAAGAGGAACTGCAGAGGCTTTGCTGGTAGCAGACAAAACAAAACAAAACAACCTTTCTTTTACAATCATTACAGCCAGGACCAATCACTCCTCTTACCAAGAATGACATTTCCAGAGGAAAGATCCCAACAAACACACAATGATTTTCAGACAAACAAATAGTAAAACCAGCCTGTGGATTTGATTGCCACATAGATCACCAAAGGCAACAGCTATGAGGGTGCCTGCAATCCAGTGACAAATGTGCTACCATCCCACAGCTGTACTGCTTCATAGATGGAGACTACCCTGTCAGGGAGCAACTGTTGACTTCATGCTTTGCATCGCGCCGACACAAGCCTTCTGTTCATAAAGCAAAACAGATTTTAACAGTGTTGACCCAGTCTTGCAGGCACATCAACCCCATTAGCCTAAAAAAGATGGATGGTAAAATAACACAGTATATGCACAGACCTACCCACTCCGCCCAAAGAAAGACATCCCAAAGGGTCTGTTTTATCAGGCTTTTGAGATAGAAAAGGAAAGCAGTTCAGTTCCATAATTCTCTAAATCCCCAAATCCTTGGATGTTAAAAGACAAAAATGTCCTAGATGATGATGTGTCTCTAAAAGGTCTCAAAGAATTTCAAATATTATAAATGGTTCCTCCCCAAAACTTCTATCCAAATGCCTATAAATGTGGAGCTGCTTTGCAAAATAGTTACCATTCCTAAACTCCTTTCCTCCCTACTTAGAGATTACCAATGGCCCTTGAAAATCTCACATAGCTGTGACAAAAACAAATCCAACTCTAAAGTAACTTTTTAGAAAGAAACATCTTCCTTTACTTGGTAATAGTAACTATATTGACTCTACTGTAGAGATGGAGCTGGTAGACACAAAAGCAACCAGGGACAAGCACAATACCTGTGTGCATTGGTTGTAAATTAACACATCTCAAACCAGCTTTGCTGACATTTGCTAACATCTGTTTTCTCTGCACTCCTACTCCTCCTCACGGTTTTGTTGTCTTTGGGTTCTGGTCCCAATCCTTCCATGACCTTTTTGGAGACTTTCACAGGAGCAGTCCAGGGCAGAAGCCAAAGTCTAGATGGCCTAGGTGCCAACTAACATTAACTGTGGCAGCATCCTCTGAAAATTATGAGAACAAGAGCTCATTTTGGATAAATACCTTCATGTAAAAGACACATTTCAAGTACAGGAACATGGCGTTGACTGCTGTTTTTCAGTGCAATCCTAAAATATTTTTAAGAGCTTTCCCCATGATTCAAGAAATGGAAAAAAAAAAAGGAAAGAAAGAAAGAAAAGAGAAAGGGTTTCTGTCAGCATCAAATATGTTTCTGTTGATGCAATCAGTTAATAGCCACTGCCTCATAAAACAGTTTACACAGTCTATTGCTCTTGCAAAACCTAGATTAAAGGTACACAAGACAAGTGGAGGAAGACGGCTAAAATGCAAGTCTGCAGAATGAAACAGAAGTTTCCACAAAGTGCTCACTTTTGTGATGATCTACTGGCAGCAAAGCATTAGTCAGACAAGTGGAGAGTTCTCATCGAATATGGGTATATTAGCATGCTGTGCCTGACTACATTTCAGTTTGCAGCTAAGCAAGGCATTCTCGACAGCAAGTCAGACTGATGCATTCTCCAAAGAATTATGCCTTACAGAAAAATAATCATGAAATATTAATCATTTCTCATTTAGAGCTACAACTGTCACAAATCATGTAGCCCGCCCATGTACAACCTCTTGCTGCAAAGATACATCAAGAGCACAGCAAATTTTGCTTACTTCCACGCTGCAGATAAAGCACTGAATTTTAGACAATTCAGTCAAATAATGCCAGATGCTTTTTTCTCAATCAAGACTTCAACCTTAGTTCAGTCTGATACAGGAATTATAGCTCAGGCTGTCCTTGAATTTGATCAGCAAAACCAAAATTGAGTAATTCGTTAACCACCAAACACTCAACATCTACGTTCAAGCCTGGCTCAATGCACCAATGAACGCGGTACTGACCATCAATGAAACGCTGCCAAAGTATTCACAAAGTTTGGTCTGAACACACTCCAACACTCCAGTTTTGTGCTGGCAATATGTGCTCCTGGTGATGAGCACATTACAGGACGGGGACACATGGCAGAGATATGTTTATGAGGGACTACGCTGGGAGGAGGCAGACAGCCCTCTGAAAGATCATCTTGAAAGCCATGTGAGAGTTTGGAAGCTATTCATTCAGAGATCTGACTCGATGCCTTGTGACTTACAAGGCCTGTGGTTCAGCTGCAATAGCAAATAATGAGAAATAATTCCTCTGAATAGCTGATAGGCAATCCAGAGCATGGAAAGTATTTGCATAAAACAGTCATTGTAATTTCACACCCGCAGATCTCTGGCAGTCAAAATCTCAAGGCAGATCATTCAGGGACTGAGGGAAAGAAACTAAATCAGTTGTTTGCTGCAAGTAACTCATCTACTTGTATCTAATGTGGCGCTGTCTTGTTATCAGATGTTGTCACTGGCCCAGGATCCCAGGACACAACCCTCTGTGTGACAACCTGATATACATACGTCACTATTCCACTCTGCCAGGAAAATCAAAATGCTGACATGACATGGGAGGAAAAAAATACTCCAAAAAAATGGAAGCAACGTTTATCAGACTGAGTCTCATCCACATCACAAGTGCAATGAATGTTAGTGACTGAGATACTTCTGGATTCAATGACTATCGCTGCCTATTTTCAAATTCACCTTCAGTCATACACTCCATGGGCCTTCTCTAGTCTTTCTTCAATGGCAATCTTTCTTTTCTATCTTTATCAGCAGATAGAGTCACCTTTCCCACTTCTTAGCATTTATTAAATTTGTACTTTCCTGGAATTATGGGATACTACAGTATTTTCTCCTTCTTGATAGTCTGGGAACTACTTTTGAGACAGAATCAAAGCATTACCTGTCACAAGCAACCTCTTGGAAACAGAGGGTCACACCTTTTTAATGAAGCTGGTTTCAGTAACATAAGAAGTTAGATTCTCAGCTTGAACAATGTTTGTAAACCGTTGTCTTCAGCCATCGCACTGCAATACCATCCATGTTTGTTTGTTTGGAAAACACTGACATACTTACAAGAACAAATAGCAGTTGTTCTCTAATGTGTTAAGGCAACACACACGGAGTTGTCCTCCGTCTTTACTCATCCACCTCCTGGCCAAGAGAATTGGATGGGTTGCAGGCGTTCAAGAAATTAAACAGCTTATTGTAACCTTTCAGCCTGTATGTACCACTGGGGAGCACAAGGTGCAACAAGCAGCCTTGAGAGCCCAACACCACTCTTGCACCGCTACCTCCATGCCAGCTGAAAGAAACGTTGCAAAAAGTTGCCTGTGCTGGGTCTGTGCCAGCACTTGCCAGACTACAAGAGGAAGAACACAGCAGAAATGAGGTTCTCCTTTATGACAGAAAATACAGCAATACCTACCAACCAAACACAACATGTCGGCAACCCAATAAATTGCTGCATCTAAAGTATTTTGCTTGGGCACAAGACCAGTTTCTAGGAGCAAAGAACCCTGCTTTCAGCACGAAAAATAGATGTTTAAATACAGAGGCCTAAAAAATAGTCTAAGAGCTAGCCACTGAAAAGAAAAAAAGAGAAATATGGCAGAATAATCTCCTGTACCTTAAGAAGGATAAGTTTTCTATGGTTTCACACACAAGTTACCTGGGAAAATTGCTGTGTTCTATAGCATTATGTCATTAAGATTCACTGTGGCTCTCAAGCATGATGAATTTGAAATACGGGAGCTTACATCCTAATTAAGGAGCTTCTGATAATCTCGCATCACAGGTTTTGCATTTTAAAGCTATGCCATTAGAATAAAATGATGCAAGCAAAAAGGCCAGGTTCAGCCTTTCAGAAGAGTGAATCTTTTCATGCTGATGCCATACAGTTAAAGGCATCAACACTGTAGCAAATATTAAGAAATCTGTCACTATCTGTCATCTGATTGGAAAGAGCAAATTCCCCAGCGCTCACTGTTGACGGCACTGAAAGAAGGAGCTTCACCTGGAATCACACATTAATTCAGCTCAGGGAACGCTGCCCTGTGCAGCCCTTCAACGTCAGATTTGGCCGGCAGGCCACTTTTAACACTAATTAAAGGATTTTTAAATGGCACTCCTTACCGCCATGTCACATTTTCTATTTGCAACTGTGTTCAAGCATGGCTAGGGAAGGTAAATGTTAGCCAAGAACAAGTTAAAAACAAATAAATGAAAAAATTCTGGATCAGTTTCCTTTAATTTCCCCGTGACATCAGCTCTGATTGATAGCTAGAATTTTATGGCCTATTTTTTATTCACAATTTGGATATCTGAAGCATCCCTAGATCTAACGAATAGCTTCATTTTCAGATTTTTGTCCCTAAATTATACATGGGAATTACAGAATTTTAAAAGAACACAGAAATTTAGACTCCAGCCAGGGGTTTTGTATATGGGCACTCAGTTTATGTTTTCCCAGATGTTTCTGTTCTTTGCCCAGAAACAAAACTGCATGCACAAACACAGTGTCATTTGCTCAACCCACTACACAACCCGCTACAACTTGCATCATTTTCTCATGCAAGTGGCATGATGCTGGGCTACTAATACGTGGCGTCCTCAACATGTGGCACACCACTAAAGCAAGACAAATGGCTTTTTCTTCTTGACAGGCTCCAAGAGAATTTGTATTTCAGATGAGTTGAGTTCATCCATTCTAGCAAAATGCCACAGCGTTCCACTTAACAGGCTCCATTTCCTTACCAACAGGGGCCAAAGGAAAACAGTCCAGACATCAGTGCCACAACTTTCTTTTAGCTGCTGGTAAGTTTAGGAAGCACGTTCAAAACAGCAGTAAATTATCTGTCTAACAATTCAGAACCTCTGCATCAGCCTGTGCCTGGGTTACAATGCTAATCTCCCATGAGATCTTTCAGTGGCATGGAGATCCATTAAGAAAAGCAACAGCACAAAACAGCACGTGACCTGCTGACAGCTTGTCGCACTCATTGCTCTCCACTGTTTCCAGAGCTG
The DNA here is from genome assembly GCF_000705375.1 of Tinamus guttatus. Next base: position 118,017 of record NW_010577119.1, on the reverse strand, counting down.
AAAGCCTTAAATGAATCACAAGAAAACAGCTGTGAAACAAGATTTGCAGCAATTTCTGCATTTGCTTGATATGAGCATGCACAATAAGACTAACAAGGACAGATCAAGAACCATAGAGATTGCATCCAGATACACACTAGGCAAGGCTGTGTTCGCGACAATGCAGAAATTGGATTGATTCTGAGGACTTACGAGTCCTTCTTAGGGTCACAAACTTAATGCACCAGCAAACAAGAGAAGACCATAATCTTAACAGTACCCAACAAAACCTATTTCTAGCTAAGATGTTTTTCTCTGTTAATAGCAGCAAACTCACAAAGATTCTTTGGGCTAGGATGCACAAAAATTAACACACATGCACAGGTCTCTTCTGCAGTCAACACACCCAATATACTAAAAAGCCACTAGAATTGGAGGCCAATGGTTACAGAAAGCAATTATTACTACTGCCGGAAAACTGCTAGGAAGAGAGGTGAAGCTCAGGAGTATCTCTTGCTTCAGGGGAATTCTCAATTTTATTACTAGCTAATTTCATGAATTGCAATTTCAAATTCCTTATCTATGTCTTAACCTCTCTTCCTGTGTTGTTTTTTTCCACAGCTACAATTAAAAATCATGCTGCTCTTCCACACTGCTGCTGAGCAGCGGTAGAACTGTAGAGTAGTAGAGCACTACTAGTGAACGAAGGAAATCCATGTTGCATTTTGTACAATGCTGCACAAAACACCACTAAAAGCAGCTACTGCTCGCTACACGCAGCACTCACCATAGGCTATCAGTCCAAGCTGGTCTTTCTAGACTGCTTTTTAAAGAAGCCAATACCAGGGCAGTTCAGCCCACCCAAAGATATCTTTTAAAAAAGTATAAGGAATCACACATGAGAAACGTTCCTCTCACTGCAGATGTCTAGATGGCACGTCCATCTTTGAGACAGCTCAAACTGAGTGGGATGAATACCACCCAAAGTGGCCACATTTGAAAAATATGTTTTAGCAGTTGAGTTAAAACACTAGTCCCATCAGGCAGGAAACATCTGCACTGTTATCTGCAGAAAAGTGAGGCAGCAGGTGACCTCCAACAGCCACCCGTTCCTGCTTGGCCACTCTTGCCAAATTCCAGGCACCTTTCAAAGGAGAAATGTGAAACTTTGCAGCTCATCAACTCCAGAGACGAGACCATTTTTAATTAAAAGGATAGTTTTCAGACTAAAGTGGCCTTTAGAATTTCCCTATTGTACTGTAAAGAAAGGAGATGCGAGGAACTTCCTTAGCTACTGTTGCTACCAAACACTGCTTTAAGGCATATTGTGCAAGAACAATTTTCACACACAGCATCTGTCTTTAAATCAAGCACAAGTTTTAGGAATACTTGAGTTCATACAAAGATATAGTGGCAATAACATATAACACTATGATGTCCAAATTATGTTAATCACTTTTTACTGCAGCTTTTCTGTAATTATAAAATTCTTCCTGTACAATAATTGCATGTGATACTACAGAGGCATTAATTTCCATTAATTGATCTGCTCCAGTAGCTAATGACAAGACTAAGACCATCCTTCACTTAACATTCATGATGAAAAATCAATACATTGAGTAGCCGAATTTATTAAAACCGCTCCTTCGTATTCAATCATTATCCACAAAGTCGCCTCCGGAGCTTCCGTACAAATCCTGTGCAACCCTGGGAAAGGGTTAAGCAGCTCCTGGTAGTTGCTACGCAACAGGACTCTGCTCTTCGGGCACGTTCTGCCGATGAGAGCACCTCGCAATGCTGCGACCTCTGCATCTCACGCAGAGACTTCGCTGAAAACTTGGCTGAAACAACAATAAACACCCAGACCGCTCAGAGCTGCACTTAGCTCCTAAAAGGCATTATTTTTCAAATTGCTTTTACACATATAATTGCCGGTTCCAAAGCATGCATTGTACCATCATCTTTTAAAATGATTTAAGTGGTGATAAAGAAGACTAAGTAAAATATTGGCTAGACAACTAAAGCCAAGTCAGAAAATTCCAATATTCAGTGATGGTCATTGTCCTACTATTAAGTCACTTTGGTTAGGTGCCCCAAATAAAAGCAATAAATCAGTCTCACTGTGCTATTTCTGTTTACCAAACCATATGTGTTTCATAAACATGTGAAACAGGAAAGTAGAATCCACTCCATAACAAGCAAATATAAACATCAGGGATTTGAATATCCACGGGCTTTGAGGAAATTAATTTCCAACCAGTAACTTTGCAAGTTAAGATTCAGTGACTTGACTCTGCAGAGACTTTGGAACCATTTAAATTTATACACGAACACCAAGTAGTTTCTGAAAGAGCACATGTAAATCAAGCATACATGCAAACCTCTGCTCAGTTTCAGTTATTTTTTCTCAGACAATCTCTATAAAATAATGAAAACAAAATCTTTGTGTTGCCAGCCTTATTCTAGCAAAAAATTCTACTAATCAGATTTTATGGAGCCAGGTTTTGCTTTGTTTTCCCCTAATTTCTTAGCTGTCTCACATAATGGGACCATTTATGGTATTAAATACTCTGGCCTGTGCATCACAAGAGGAATATATCAACTCTCTAGGGCAAGAGATCTCCATCCAAGTTCCTGTGGACTATTTCTATCAGCCACAGCTGTGCAGCAGCTTAAACACAAGCACCAAAAGTAAAGCACTATGAAGCCAGCACTGCTATACCAGGGCCTTGTCTCTCAGAGTAGCACAGCCCATGCAAAGGTAACCTTTCTGCTTTATGCCAAGACACCAGACACCGCAATGTAGGACTAGATCATAAATTGTTCAAGATCTAGTCCAAGACGAGTAGGTCAAATTGACCCCAATTGATTCAGAACTGTCTGAATTTTCTGTGGAAAACTGTGTGATTAGCAAGCTCTAGAATCAGTCTTTGTTTACACGTCCTCTCAGTTTCCCATCTTTCCTCATATATAATATATTTGTATATATATATCTGTTCACCTGCATGGGTGAATTCATCACACCAACTTGGATCACTGGTATTTGGTCATTTTTTGTCTGACAGAAGCTGCTAGCAGAAGAGCTAACAGTTGACCTGATGAAAACAGCCAAGTATCCCATGTTGATCCCTGGATCAACAACTGCTCGACTATCGCAACTTTTAGCGAAAGTTAGCAGAAAGAACATCTGCATAAAGTAGGCCATGATGTAGTAAGTTTGTCTTCCTCTCAAGGCATTTATGTAATGATCTGCATTAGTGTTTCCAGTTGGGCTCTACAGAGCTGTCAGGCTTCAGGTCCAAGGCAGGTGAACTTGATTTATGGCAAGGATGGGGAAGACCTCAGGGATCAAGTCAACATGAGCACTACAAAACCAGACAGAGAAGACAAACTTGTGGGGAGCTGGTAATACTTGGAGAGGTCTGCTTCTCAGCAATGAAAAAGCAGGTTAAAAAAAAAAAAAGGTAAAGTCAGAAAGAAACAAGGGTAGAGAATAGCTGATGTGCTTTCAAACAAGAAGGATGAAAGAGCACTAGGTGGCTTTCTTCACAGATGGAGATATGCATGGACACAAAGACCGGCAAACTACAAAACTACAGCTAGGCACAGCCTACAAATCTAGGTCAAGACCTTTACTTGATTATACACTTGAACTTAATACCTTATTTACAAGGCTGTTAGTATTAAAAATCCAGATTTGTATTCTGGAGTACTCTGGAAAAAAAAGCACAATTATGAAACTGAATTTCCCATCTAGCTCATATTTAAGCATCTCTGTAGTCCCCAAGGTTTTGGTTCAGTCCTTTTCTAGCTATGACCTAAAGGTCAAAGAAAATATGCACATTTTAAAGCCAGGATTTCAAACAGTTACTAAGTCTCCTACCTACTTCAATACAGTCAGTGTTGGGAGACGAGGAGGAGGACCACAAACACCCATCTCTTCAAACACCTTCTCCCACACCTCAGGTTAGGTAAGACACACAGTACCCAGGAGTCCACTCAGACTTTGTCACATAGTTTTTAGGAACAAACATGGACAATGACTCAGTGACTGACTACAGGAAATGAGTCACGAAGCAGCATCTCTCATCACTGAGTTTGAGTGTCCTACTCTGAGCCAGTTCCTCTGAAAGCTGAGGTGATCGGATTACATTTCTACTGTATTTTCTGAAAAGAGCTAATGAAATAAAGCTGGAGCTGAGCTCCAAATTCCAACCTTCAGAAGGCAGGGCCCATTGCGATGTGGAATGGGTCTCTGGAGGATGAACGGCCCTCCTCCTTTCTGTATACCTTAAATAATAATTATAACCTAAAATATTTCTTTAGGATCAGGAAAAGCATGCAGACATGCTGCAGAACAGGAAATCTCAGATAACCTTCTCCTTCTTGAGGTATATGTTTAGTTACTTATTTTCCCCCCGCTCCAATAATGTTTTAGTAGATTGAGACAAGAATTTGGAATACAATCATTTCCTATTGAAGCCATTAAGTACATCATAAGCCAAGGCTGTATATTCTGAAAAAGATCAAGCAAAACTGACAACAGCATGAAATTACTCAGGAATAGTAAGTTAACCTTTCTGTGTTCAATTAATCTGCCTGCATTCCTTCTAGCCTCATTACATGTGCTTCACAGTCAATATCTTATTTTAGCATCCAAATGGGTTCTGTTTTAGCTCATATTTCCACAAAGTCCAACCCCGCCTGTCTCTATTGGGGGAGACATCTCAGAATATACCAAGCTCTTCTTGTGCAATTGCTTCCAGTCATCTTCCACTGAAAACCTTCCTCAGGAGGGAATGGGATAAAATGTCATCTCCTAGATTAGCTTACTTTAAAAGATGACTATTAAGAATAGAGAATACGTGTAGTTTTAAATACTGGATGAGTACTGTACAAGCAAGTGTTACTATGAGAAAAATTAGTCATTTTCCATTATCTCTAAATTTTTCTATCCCTGCAACTTGCTACTGTACTCATAAATCCACATATAGCTGCATTTGACCTTTTTGTATAGCTAGATTCTGTATAGCCAGGGAAATGCTGCTGCATGGCAGCAGTGCTCACCTTGCCCTCCCATAGGCTTGAATGTCAAAGACAGACACATTTTTGTCTCTTTTAGTAAAGAAAGTTCCAAATTTGCAAAATTCACAACAGAACCATGAGTACACTCAGGCTTCTTGCCTTTCTTAGGCATGGAGAGATTGTGCTTGTAAGGCACAAAGAGCAGGCGGAGAGGGCAGAGCGGCTCAGAAACGCTGGTTTCAGCCTTGCTGAACTGCGTTCTCTTCCTTGAGAACTCACTCACCAGCAAGAGGCTCCTGATGGAGGCTTTGGAGCAGGACCCCGAGCCACTCGGCTGCCACCTGGCAAAGTCTCTCCTCCTGTCACTGCCCCCAACACCAGCTGCTTCCTCTGACCCCCTCCTCAGGCAGCATCATCTGCCAGCCCCAACTCGTGCCCTGCCACACAGGGTATTTTCATCTTTATGAGGCCAGAGATATGACTCGAGCTGTTATGGATTCCCAGGATGCATCCTAGAGAAGCAAATATTAGTTAATAACTGCACCAAAATCAGAACTAACCTTTCAGTATTCAGCATTCAGTACTCTACCTGCAGCAATAGCTCACAGCTGATGCATTAGAATTGTCTGCTCTGTAGGCTTACAGGGGACACAGCTCTTTGTAAATCATGGGGTATACTGTAAGGACAGAAGCTGCAAGATAAACTTATGCCTAACTTTAAAAGAAAACAAATCTCAGGCATGAGAGAAGATTTTTTAAAAAACTTTTACACTTATCTAGTTTAACTTTAGAAGCTACTTTTCTTCCTATAAAAGAAACAAAGAACAGAAATGTTACAATCTAATCTTCAAGTACTTTGTCAATAATTAGTAATGATGAATCCAGCCTAAGGGGACACAGCATTACAAGAAATCCCCAGGGGTTTGCTGTGTGAGTAAGAAATTGGCTGCTGCCTTACAGACCCAGCAGATCTGAGGGCTCTAGACCAGCTTTCCAGAGCAAAAAGCAGGAGGGCAAAAGCAAGGAATCTGATGATCTGCCCAGAAACCAGCTGGGCTTTCTCACACTACATAAAACTTGGAGAAGCCGTTCGGCTGCCCCTGCATCCCCCCGCCTCTCCTCAGTGCTTGCCTCAGGCTCCCGGTGCTCAGGATTACAGCAGAATTAGGCTTTGGCATCCCAGAAGATTTCTGGCTGCTCAGTTTCATAACAGGCCCTCACATGGCCAGTCTCTCCAGGCAGCTTTTAATAACCTCTCCAGACTTTATTGCTGTCTTGCATTCATATCTTTTCAGAGGTTCTTTTTATTTTTTAATATGCTATTTGACTATACTTTTTCCCTTTTTAATAAGGAACTCAAAAACAAAAAAGCATCTTTTGTATAATCAACTGTCTTCTGACATTTGACATGATGCCTCGGAACCATAGTGTTCTTTTTAGATTTCAACTGTGTTTTCCTCCTTTTGATTTTGTTTTTATTCTCATACTTCATGGGTTCCTCTTTGATTTCTTCTACTTTCAATATTCCTCAAGGTTTCAATAGCAATTTTACTCTGAAAGATGACTTTCATTATTATTGCATACCATATAAAATATGCTCCATCTGCAAGCAATAAGATTTGATTTGCTGATACCCCTTCCCCTGCTAGCAGACATAACTCACCCTAACCTGTGATTTTCAAGCTGGGTTCTATCCCTCACGTCCCACTCCAACTTGCTCATGACTATAAAGAAATCAGTCTCACAGTACCTGGAGTTATTAATAAGCTAGATAAACTCGCAATGCCATTAATTTATTAGAATCACAGCCTTCAATATTTAAGTTCTTCCAGGCTTTAAAATTAATAGGATCTTGAAAATATGAATCTTAAAAGCTCAGAAGGCAGAAATGAAATAGAAAGAACTCCAGGAGGGATGTGCCACAGGGACAAAATTAAAAACGAACTATCTTCAAGAAGCTTTTGTTTGATGCTATGGTTTGAGGGGAAAAAGATGCCAGGTTCATGAGCTCCAGTTTCTTGGGACAGGGCATACAGAACCTCTCTTATTGTTGACATCTGTAAATCAAGCTTTGCCTTTGCCAAAACTCAATGCAAACCCCACTTCCTCCCAATGATACCTTCTTTGGTTTTGCACGGACCTCACTAGCAGGCACACAGAGACATACAACAGCACACGAATGATCCACAATGCTACATACAGCCTGCTCCCTTCCTATGCTTTCACCAGTGCTTCTGCTCTACTGCCTTAAACACAAAGTTCTCCCTCAGGTGTTTTCTGATAGGTACCAGGTCATCCTTGTAAAGAGGGCGCAGCATCACAGAACATGCCAGGAACAGTCTCTGCAGGCCCTTTGTGCAGCTAGGACTAAACCTAACCTTTCTGACCATGCCAAGTGGCATGTTTTTGGTTCTAAAACAGCGCTGACTACTTCAGTGCTAGGATTGCTTTAGGAACAAAACTGCCCATCTAATCGTATTTCTGGGTAAAGGGTGCCAGCTTTTGTCTACTACCCTAGAACAACATAATTAAGGAAGTACTGAACAGCAAATAATTCACCATGAACTTATCTAGTTTGGAACTTAGTTGAAATAATAGCCTCACTATTCCAAATCAGAATCCAATGAACTGTCTGAACATTGCACACGGGAAGCTGAACCTTCAAGCTTGATACAAGTTGAATGATGGCAATGTAGCTTGCCAAGATATTGATTCAGCATCGACAAAAATGCTGGAATGTCACCTTCTGAATCATCCCCAGAAGAAAGGTGTTTACATGAAAGAGAAGCTTCAGTGAACATACCTGGACAACTCTGCTTCCTTTGAGAATACAAAGTGGATGCCTTTAGGCTATGAGACATACCAGATCTTCAGCCTTTCAGTAAAATCCAAGTTTGGCCTTTTCAAGGGCATTAGTTTCTCAAAGAGTTGGGCAACCTATTCTAGAAAAATGGATATGATTGAGGAGTTTGTAGACAGTGAGATGTAGATGGCAATGACAGTTATATTACATAAACTTTGCACGGAATTGTTACTCATGCATAAATTCGACTGGCACTGATGACAATCCAAAAGCTATTTACAGGGATATCAGTAGGCTGGTTAGATCATTGTTCTCCTATCTCCCAATACCTTGGTTCTAGCAGATTCAGGTAAATCAACTGAACTTCCATAATGAAAACAGAAATTTAATTATTCACAAGCATTCCCTTGAGCTTTCTCTGGGCTTTTTGTGAATGATTAACAGGGCAGCTGCTCCAGACAGCACTCAAAATCCCTGCTTGCTGGCCTGTTAAAAGCAGTGACTCATCAGCTCATGACGTCAAACCCTCCACTCCTTCGAAATGGCAGGAAGGAGGTTTCATTAAAAAGATAAAAAAAGGTATCAACATAACAGCCTGAACTTCCTCCCAAACACACACTGTGTGGTCAGAGGTCATCTCTGCTGCCTTTATAAAAAGAGCCTCTTCTTGCAGAGTTATACTGTACATACATACAGGCAACTTCAAATGGCAGACTTCTCTTTTCTATTAAATACAGCTCATTCATAAAACATACTTCCTCATGCAAATTGGTTTATTAGGTCAAACAAACAAAGAAAAAGAAACTCCACAGCCATAGCCCTTCCAGTAAAACCTGATTATGCATTTTGCAAGAATGTTTGGGAGAAAAGTATTGTGAGATGCCCCCATGTTCATGTAGAGCTCAGAGTACCTTGGTAAGATGTTTACATAATGGAAGATACCTGTTAAGCAGTCCTTGAATTTGCCTGAATAGCACTTTCCAATAACAACTGATAAAGCTGATAAAACAAGTAGAGTGGCACAAAAATAAAAATAAGTAAACATCTTGCATTAATGCCTTGGTAAGGTTGCACAGAAATGTGTGGACATGCAAAAAATACATACCTGAATACAGTCACTAGTCTTTATCTTTGTTAAGAAACCTGTGCCCAATGCCTTGAAAGTGGATGAAAAATGAGTAAACCAGAAAACATCCCTTTCTCTGTAGTTAAAATTCAGATTCTTATTCCAGACAACAAGCATTTCTGTCAGAAGAACAATGGTATTTTATTCAGAAATTCTGAAAAGCAGTGGAAAAGGGAACAAGTCTGGTAATTTGAGATTTAACTCTTACATGGGGATTAATTACTAACATCTGTGATACTTTACTTTCTCTGCAAGCTTCAGCCTGCAAAGCCAAGCCTCAGCTTCATTGGAGCTCCTTAGGCAGCGCATCCCAGGCAGAAACCATTCTATTTCTCCAGCTGAAATGAGAATGGAAGTGGCAGGGAGACAAGGATATATTTAGCTCTGTTCCTGGCTGCCTGGAGGCAGCATCGCTTATGGCTAACGATTCATGAGTTCCCCCAACATGATGTTAGGAGCAGAAACACTGGTGCTAGCTCCATCGCGCCGCAAAAGGTAGTCAATTAGGAAGCAAGGCAGAGGTTTGAACAGAGCACAGGGCAACGTGAGCTCAGTTCACACAGGGAAGGTACATTTTGTGCCAGAGCAGGAAAAGCAGCCTGAGTATCTTGCACTCCTGTCTGCACCCCTTTCCAGGTTACTTGTTCAGCTCACGAGCTGAGCATAAAGTCCAAGAATGATGGCAGTGACTGACCGAACATATGTAAACTGAGAAATGCAAAATAATCAGAACTCCTGTGCACAGGCCAGGAATTGCTGTTGAAAAGAGTTCTGGATAAACTCCTATATAACTAAAAAAAAAAAAAAAAGTCACTTTGCTGAAATGCTTCTATCTGAGCTTTGCTTTTAGTACCATCCTGACTTGATCTGATTGCTTGTTTTCTGTCTATCTGCAGTTCTTCAAAAACTGTTTTCTTAGATATATATAAGAGAGATTGAAAGTTCACAGCAGAAATGGCCTCTGAGTATACGAGTTAAATCTAGACAACACAGCACTCTAAAATTGGAGTGATTTATATAGTTTACCTTTTTAGAATTGACTGGCAGTGAAATGCTAATAAACTTGAATTTTGTACATGCCTCATAATCTTGTATTTAGGCTCTAAATAACATTTCAGTTGAAGAAACCATCTAATTACCATCCTATCTACTGGGAGTAACACACTGTACAAAATGTTGCTTTATTGCAAAATTCATCCAAGCTTGACCGATTGCTCTAAATACTTAAGCACCGGAAATGAAGATTACAGTACCAAAAATGTGGAAACCCCTCCAACAAAGCTCCTTTCCGAGAGAATCTACATTCTTAACAGAAACCAGCACAGACAGGAAAGATCCAAAAGGAACAGGCAGAAGGACCAAAGGGCTGGGCAGAACGTGGTTTGTGGGTTCCTGCTCGCTGCCTCCCCAGAGCCATCAGGGAAGGGCTGTGAAAATGGTGGTGAGCGGGAGGGGAGCGGCCTACGCAGAAACCGAGAGGCGTCACGGGTTGAAGGCTGCGGCTAACGCTCCCAAAGTGCTCGTTTCCAAAGGGAGCGGAGGCTGCCTTTGGAAGGAGCTCCTTTCTTACTCTTCACCCTTGCAGGAATTCTCTCCTGCCTCTGGGATGGATCCCTGTCCCCTTGCCCTGCTCCCTGCTCCGGCGGTGACGCTGAGCGTGGCAGAGGCTCCTCATCCGCTCCCTCAGCTGGCACTGACAAATTAGCTGGTGTTTCTGGCACTCACCCACTGCTGTGACATCTCCTGCACCGCCTTCCCCAGGCAGTGCAAAGGCCAAGAAAACCCTATGCCAGAGCCACTGAGGGACCCTCCTTCAAGCCAGGATCACCTTGGAACAGCGAGGGAGGATTAAGCTCTTCCCTCCCCTTTACAAACACCGCCCTGTTAGTGCCTGCAGCCACCAACAGTCATTAGTGAAGACAGTGAAAAGCAAAAGCACGACACCCTTATCATCTCCTCTTTCCTTCAGACAAACACAACCCTTGCATTTTGTTAAGGACCACCACTAGCTGACAGGTGCTGACTTCTCGTGACCAGCTTCCAAAAGGACACTGAGCCATGGTCTCCACGATGCAGTGGGACTTGGACAGCTGCTGACAACTCATTCACTCAAGAGTTGGTCTAGAAGGCAGCAGAAACCCACAGCAGGCTGCAGTGAATTTGCAGCTATACATGTAATTATGGAATTCTAAATTCCGTACATATTTTTTTAGGAGCAGACCTCTCTCTCAAACACACAACATTCCCCTTTGCAGGAAGAAGGGCTTCAGCATTTGGAAGACCTTAGCAAGTTTCTGTTCTCCATGAGAGAATCCAATGTGCAATGATACATCTTGTTTTTGAGCAGAAAGACAGAGAAAGAGTTCTAAGCAACCATTTTAAGAGATGTCAGAAGAAAGGAGCAATCCTTAAGGTAACTTTTATGTCTTTTTGTTGGTGGCAGCGGTGGTGGGTATTTTTGCCTCTAAGTTTCCTTTCAACGTTAGACCAAGGCAGTCTTACTGCACTAATACACAGGTATAACCAGGTTGTTCCATAGGGGAACCTATGTACCTAGGCTCTCCTTTAACAAGCAAAACTACGACCAAAACCAAAAATCCTCAGGTGGTCTAAACTGCTAACTCTTCACCAACATAACTCGAACACTCCAGACCAACAGAAGTTTCTCTCCAATGCGTCCCTCCCATCAAAACTGGGCAAATACTGAAGTGTACTGGAGGAAAGGAAAGCAAGAAAGATGCTGTTTATTTCTGGTTGGCTGAGGGTTCTTTGTGTTAAAATATTCTTTGTATTAAACCATCTGTTCCCAAAAGCTGCAAAATTAATGAATAGAAAAGGCAAGGTTAAGTGGACTAGCCAGTGAATGTGAAATTACTATAATTTATTTCAATGTATATTGGTGATCTTCTTTAGGGTTTGCTGAAAAATAATTTCCAGCATAGCTTCTTCCTTTCCCTTAGCCTGGGTCTCATTAGTCATGTTCTGAGGCAACAGGTTTCCATGACAGCAAACATTGAGTCTCTCACAGCACAGTGCTTGGTATCTGCTCTCAACGCTCTAAGCTTTCACCACTGCACTGCGGCCTCCACCTGCTATGCTCATGACGAAAAATCCTTGACCAAACCTAAGAGTCACTTAAATCATGAACTACATTTTTCTTGCACCGCGACCTTTCTAAAGAACACGCACTCTGCACAATTCAGTAAAGGTTGCCAAATTCTCCAGAAGGATGTTTGCACCTGCTCTGAGCTCACAAGTTCTTGGCAGCAATTTAAAACAAAAATATCACTACGTAAAATGATAATGCTGAATAAGTTGACTCCACGTCCACGAAGTTATCTGACGTTAATGAAAATCCTGTCATAGGAATTAACTGCAGAGTTCAGAACTTTGGTTACAGACCTTATTTTATGGAGAATGAGGGAATCATGCCCCTCACACTGAAGCTAAGAAAAAAATATCTTCAGACACATATTTAGTGGAGCAGAATGTCATTACCAAGCACAGAGAGGAGCTTTCTTTCTTTAGCGACTGTTTTGAATCTTGTTATTTTGAGAGGTGACTGCTAATCTAATGTCTCAACCTCACTGACAGTTTTGTTTGAAAGTTTCACTCACACTGTTAAACTCTTCTAATCTTTCTTTATGATTCAATCCCTGCTGACACCTAATGTACCATTACATTACTACTCCTATGCAGCACAGCACTAAGCAGAGGGTAAAAATCATGTGTTCTCTATTGGAAGGACTGTAAAATAAAAGGAGGAAAAAAAAAAAACCCAGTAAATCGGTAACAAAGCTTTCATAGCTTAGCATTACTTTGTCTGAAAAAGAAAACCAGAGAGAACTGAACCTAAACTTTACAGAATTTTCCACCTGTGTTTCTGAAAGCTTGTGGGTTTTTTTGTTTTTTGAGGAAGAGGAGCTGAGAGGGAGGTGAAGATTCATTTTGAAAGGCTTGGGTTGAGCAAAAGTTGATATGAGAAAACCTAAACGCCATTTCCCCTCCAGTTCTTTGTAAGAGCCAACACATTTCAATCAGCTACAACAAACAAATGCAGAATGAAAAATCAAAACGATAATAATTCATGAATCCCATGAGTTCCTGGCACACTTCTGCTTCTCTCCCATGATGATTTGTCATACTTATTAATATTCATTTGGACATTACTACACCTATTTTTATCCAAGTGTAATCTCTCACTCTCTCTCTAATTGCCCTGCTATGTTTGCAGATGTCACAATTCATGAGTCACCATTAGCTGCAGGATGGAGAAGCAGCCCTGTCACGACTGGGAGGTCGGAGTAAGATCACAGCTAGAATCCTGCAGGCAGAGAACACTACAAAGGCAAAAAGCTTTTTGTTAGATGCAACTGGCAGAAGCAAGGAAGGGAATCGAGGTTAACAACACGACCGTGGTTAATGGTTATTTTGGTAAGTGCAGTTTTTGTTAAGGCACTTGGAGTTTGTCAGCAGGTGAGGGTTCTTCCTAAAATGATTAGGAAGGCAGGCTTATGATACCCTTATAAGAAATTATTGCCCTGTTTTGATACATTCAAAAACTCAAGGAATGTGACAGTCAGAAAACACAGTCAGAGAGTCACAGTATGGCTCAAAAAAAAAAAAAAAGAAAGAGTAAAAGCAAGTGAAATTACCGACAATTTCGCTGAATAAAAGTGACTTATCAAAGCAAAGAGCTAGACCTGTAAAGAGCCTCTTTACACATTCTGAATTAGCTTCTTAATCAATTAAATATTCTGCTTTAAGTAACATCATTTCAAACCAGGAGAAAATAATACACAATTCATAAAATTTCATTAATATACTATTAAATTGGATATCGTCAGATCTATTAAAAGCCCTTCAGCAATTCCACTATTTTTTTTCAGTGCTAAAAGTATCACTTTGACATCAATACTCAGAAAACAGATGGATAAAGTAATTATAAAATGAACAGCATGATGCTATGAACCAGCTTCTCACAGTTTTACTAACAGGATAGATAAACACGAGTATAAAATAAGTGGGCTGATTATTAGCAAAATTATGTCAGGGTGTTCAGGGAAAAAAAAAAGAAAGAAAAAAAAAGAAAAAAAAAAAACCTCTCACTTCCCTGGGAAGAGGAAGCAGAAATGACAAATTTATAATAATCAGTCAGGACATTTAAAGACTACAAAAATCCTTGAAGGAAAATACTGACTGTGCATCCCAGAACAGAGTAAATGCTGAAGGGAAATGCAAATCAACGCTCAGATCATCCTGGCATATTTCCATACTTACCTAAATTCTGTATAGGATAACTTCATGATTTGACAAACAGAGAAATATTAATGGGATAAGATAGATAAAAGGGCAATTCTCTCAGTTTTGTAGTTTAATAAAGAATAGAATAATTTCCTCAAGGAACCCAGTTAAGACTGTCTATAGAGAGACCAAACTACTCAAAATCCCTCACCCCTACCAAAAAAACCATGAACTGAGGGAGAGATGAGCAAGGCAACAGAGCTGCTCCTCCGCACAAAACTACAGTGTTTCATAACACACAAGATCTACAATCCAACTGGTTCTTTTCCTTTTTTTCCATTTTACCCTTTTTCCAATTGTTTGCAAAGTTATAGGAAGTCGATTAAACTGTTCAGCCTTCATAAAACTAGGCCATGTTCACCTTCACAGGGAAAGACACAGAAATAGGCCATCTGCATGAAGAAATAAAAGGACTACTAAAATCTGACCGGTCTGCTTAGACTCAGAGAAGTCTTCTAGACTCATGGAGGTGCATGTTTCTTCTTATGCTGGATGGGTTACTATGTCCAGAAAAAGCTTCTGAAATCAGGGTCCACAACAACTTGATTTTTAGAAAAAAAATATTATTATTAGACTAGAATAATCATTACATTCAAAATAATGGACATTTGTACAAAAGTAGAGTCATACAGTCAGCAGCAGACCAAAACTAGTATAAATACCTCTTCCAAGTATTGCCAGAATATCATCCTAATTTGACAAAACCTGCAGCTAAAAGACTTCGTATAAAAGAGGTGTTCAGTCCAGCAAGGAAGAGAGAGTGCAATTACAGTTCTGAGAAACAAGTACAGGCATGTATTTCTTACACCTGATATTACATTAGCTGACCTTCATCTTGACCGTTATACAAACACATCCCTTTAGTTATTGGCTTTATGGTATTTCTCTGAGACACTTCCTCATCTGGCACTTTGGGTAGCAATTTCAGTATGTGCATTTTATAGGTGCACACAGCAGTTCTCTCTCCAGGTAATTTTAACATTAAAATGCAGGCTTGTTCATGTACTCTTCCACTGTCTGCAGAAAAAAACAAAGCAAGGAAGGATTGAGGCATTGTGGGGTTGTAAAGTAACACTATATAAAGCTTTAGAAACAGATCTCCTTGTCCTCTTTGAAGTTATAGTTTTGCATGGAATTAGAACAAATTAAAATTTAGCAATAAAGCTATTTCAGAAATATTATTGGCCTTTTAGAATCTGTCCTTCAAATCACAACATATTAGAGTTATTGCTAAACTCATCATATCTAGTTGGCCTTGGTAGGCAAATGGCCTACTCACATGAGCAAATTCCGGACCCCTTTGAAAAAAGCTCTACTCACATAGCATTTCCCTAGCTAGTTCAACCAACATATTATTTACTTTAATATTACATCGTCCTAAATTATGAAGTAAATCCATTACGTTCATCTTCTCTTGTCATTATGGACTCAACAATGTAAGTTACTGAAGAAAATTCCTGCAGGGTTTTGATTAATGGTTATACACCTGTGCCTTGTAGAAAAACTAAACAGGTGTTCATGGAAAAAAAAAAAAAAGGTTTCCAGCATACTCCTATTCTGATTTTAAATGTTAAATAGGTCATTCGTTTCCAATCTATTTGTGAAACAGAAGAGCTTTTTTTTAATATTTACACATACATATGCATACAATAAAATATAACAATAGATTTTATATATATATATATATATACACACATACACAATATATAAGTATCTTAGATATAGCTTAACCTGCTGCTTAATACTGTAATAAATAAACCATATCAGCTGATCCCAAAAAGCTGTGGAAGAATGCAAGAAACTTCAAGCAGATTTCCTAAGATGCAATAGCGCCGAATTCAAATGGTCTGTAACTGCTAACTTAACTGCTGCACCTTGTGACACTGAACCTAACATAATCAAATACCAGGAGTATTTAGTTGTATTTTAAGCTCCTGTCAAACAAAGGAGCTGCAGAAAGATGAGGTGTTTGCCTTCTGTGTCTTACCTCTTGCAACATGTCAGAATCTTCTATAGCTTTCACTGCAGACTTCTTTGAAGTTTCTTGTACTTCTCCACCCATTATAAATTCATCAAGAATAAAATAAGCTTTTTCAAAATTAAAGATTATATCCAGCTCACACACCTGGCAGGACACAAAACCCCACCCCATATTTAAATCAGTTTTACAGCATTATAAATATTACTGGGCCAAATGCTGTTAAATTATCAAGCGTATTCAACACATGCATTCTTTTGGCAGGCAGCAGAGTGAAGGAGGACACTGCTGATTACGCAGTATCACAGCTTCTGCACACATAAATCATTACTCTCTGCACAAACTTAGACTAGATATAAAGATATTCTATTTATTATATTTTGTTTAACACATTGTATTTGCAACAAGTTTCATAAGCACAAAGCTGAATTCCAAAATATCCTAATCTACTAAGTTTATAGTAGGTCTATACAGCACATGTAAGGATTACATTCATTCATATAGAGCTTCACAGTGCAAGACAAATTCCCTGTCCTAGTGACCTT
Source organism: Tinamus guttatus (assembly GCF_000705375.1). The sequence goes on along the minus strand of NW_010577119.1, from coordinate 101,257 downwards.
GCAGTGACCACCTGCTTCTTTGCTTTGCAACTGTGCAAACATGAGTCATGGCACAGTGATTTAGATAAGGCAGGAACACAGGGACAATTTCAATTGCATGAAATATGCATGGAAGAAATGGGTTTCTCATAGTCTTTAAAGACTTCTTTGAACCTTCCTTCAGGTTTTTTTTTTCTTTCTAAAAATACAAAAACAATCCCCCTTGATTTATACAATGTCCTCTTTTACATTCCCTTTATTCTTGCAAAATATTACAGGGAAAAAAAAAAAAAAGGAAAAGGAAAAGCAGCATACCTGAAGATGTCAGGAAGAAAAATTAGAGCACTGTCACCCAGGGTTTTAAAATAATTTTCCTTTTCCCTCAAATTCTATTGCCAAAAGAAGGTGCAAAACATGAAGGTTGATTTTGTTTTGGGAGAAAGGATAGTAAGTATCTTTTCCTGCAGTTTCAGCATCATATTTTTACACACTCTGTTAATGAGTCCCACTCCGGATTGACAGGCAGAGTCTATCAGGGCAAGCAGTGCACATGGAAACGCTAGGCAGAGCAGCTACAGATAATTGCATTCCTGGCTGCCAGAAAACAAACAGTTCACGGGAGAAAATGAAACCTACATTTCCAAAGTATCTGTCCAGTAGTTCTACATATCGATGAACGACCTCTAGTGTCAGGAGCTCATTATCCTGCTCTTCTATTGCACAACAGAAGTACAGACTAGCATACCTAGGAAAATAAAGGCAAAAAGAGGAGAGCAAACAACAGGATTCTCAATGCTTTGCTCTTTGCAAAGCAACAAACATGATAATATCTATCTGGTCTCTAAAATAGATATATTTATTTTCTTCCTCACAGTGCCTCACGAAGCACATAAAAACAAAAAGTTAAACAAATTATTAGTAAAAAAACCTCACCCTTGGCAAAGTGGAAAACCCACGGAATATTAGACACCCCAATCACTGGTTCTTAGCAAAGCAAACAAGGAGCATGTCAGAGATCTACCTCATCTGCTGCAGGAGTTTGCAGGCTACAATGGATTAACTGTGGAATGGGATATTAGCTCTTTATTTATATTATACATATGTTTTATATATATATATATATATAAAAATATGCATGTAAGTGTGCAAAAACAAAGGTGGAAAGGGCTAGAGCGATAGATGCAGTGGTTAGAGCTCCAAGCTGTCACAGCAGCTGATCAGATATACATTTTACATCCATCATTTCACTGCAAGGTACTAATTTTTTTCTAAATGGGACATGCTGCTTAGTTTGTCTAGTGTGCTATTATAAAGTCTGATTTTGTTTACTGTAGCTTTACAAGGATTAAAAGGCAGTTATTGTTACACATCGTGTAACTGGGGACCAACAATTCATTTAGAAGAGTAAACAGGAATTAAAAATTTCCAGAGCAACAAATATTTCAAAGACAAAAGCTGACAAAATGTCGAAAGCCTCTCAGAACATTTTTTACAAACTTTTAAGAGTCTTACAAAGCCTAGTGCACTTCTAGTCAAATATCCTGAAGATCTAGAAGGAGGAATAAAGCCTCGAGCCTTCCAACAGAATTTCAACCATTAATACTTACTGTATTACCCCATTTTTCTCTTTTGACAAATTGAGTAAGTATTTTTCACCTAACAATTTACTTTGCTGATTTATCCAGGGACACTGGTGCAGGGGTTTGACTCAAGATGGAAGATGTTTACTATCATGTTCTGGTACTTGGCACTTTTTAAAAACAAATGTGAGCATTTACTTTTCCTCTTCTAGAGTGTGTGGCATTTATAAGAATAGTAGTTGTATGTTCTCATAAAATTACTCACACCTTTTGTAAACAAGCTTGAGGTCTTTCCAGTCAACAAAACTGCTTGTTTTCTGATTGCGAGCCAAAATGATCTGAACAATTTCTCGAGTGATCTTTTTCTTCTCCTTCTCAGGTAGCGTCGTATACCACTTCTGAAGCCTTAATTTCCCCTGTCGACTGAACAGCAGTATGAAGTGTATCTGAAATAAGCAGAGCAACATGGTTAGTGCCAGTACCCCAGCCAGCCTCCTGGATATGTAACAGCAGGAAGAACATGTCCATGGGATCTCAGTGAAGCCACCCCTGACCTCGACGGGCGTTTTGGACACGGCGCCGGTGAGGTTTGAGGGGCTGAGCGTGGCAGCAGGGATCACAGTGTTCAAGCGTGGAAGCTGACTTGACCATTTCAAGTGACAAATAAAATGCCATGATCCCAGAAGAAAACAACCAAGTGCTTTGGAGCTTGACAAGTTTTGCAAAACAAATCACCAGATTATGAAACACAGTTTATTATGGGCCTAGGACATTAGAATAAAATAGCACTGCATGTGTTTTGGTTCTACTAGATTTTCAGTTTTAAAGCTAATCATTGCATGATTTGCAAAGCTTTTTTTCAAGCTTAGCATTAGCAGTATTATTGAAATACAGAACAACTAGCTTTAGAATCGGCCTAAAAGACAATGAGATTTTAGGAGAAAATCATCAGTTAACACTTACACAAATACGTTTCTCAGCAGATTTAAGTAACTGACCATACTATGTCTACAAGCTGCCTAGCAAGTCATCTGCTCTCTGCACAGAAATTGCTTTGACGATGCAGGAAATCCACTTGAGGACGACCGGTCGTCCCAGCGGGGTGTGCTCTGCTGAACACGCATATCGTGTTTCACCCGGCTATCCCCATGTCCGCGCTTCCCCATCGCTTCATCTTCCCGCTAAGGATTAAAGCTAAGGTTCATAATTACTATGAAGATCACATGCAGATTTCTGTGAAGAAAAGAAGTCATTCTGTGCTTTGGTAAAGTCAAAGCACGGAAGTGCATCATAGAAGCTCCTACTTAAAAGTAAAAGGAGAGAGGAAAAAAAGAATTTCAAACAAAATATTCAGAATTCAGAACTATTCTCTAGCAAATAAGCCACATAGTTGTTGAGTGATCTGGAGATAAGAACTCTGAAAATCTTGGAAAATACTTCTAATGTGGGATCATTTTAGGGACAGGTGGATTGTTTAAATCCTGTCTGTCTGTGGCAGGGTTACTACAAATATGACTCTTGCTATCATTAGACTAATGTGCTTGATAAAATTACAAGGATTTTATAGCTGCCTTGTGCTGAGTACTATAATATACCCCAGATAGGTTTGCTAAATAAAAATAATTATGTTCCTGGCGGTACACATGCCCTGATGACAGTGAAGATCAAAGCATCAGGTTCTTGCCTTCTTCTGTTCCCATTACCAACTGTTTTCTGACCTGATAATATTCCAGCCACCTCTTCTCCTTCCCAGTACATGAAGGGACTTATTGTCCGTACCCTTGTCCACTGACAGGAGCTGGATGAACGAAAGGCTCTTTTCCTTGCTGCACAGCACATTCCCTTCAAAGCCCTTGCAAAAATGAGAGTCGTTTGAAAAGCAGAGAGAATCAGCTCTGACGATGCAGGTCAGCAGGTGCTCATTTTACACTAATAGGGCAGAGGACACAGCTATTTGACAAACATACATCTAAAATAAGTTGGGATATGTAGGGCAGGAGGCTCTGATTCCAGTGAAAATGCAGGGAGTTTGTGAATCCTGGCAAAAGCTGTGGGCATGCTCAGCAGAATAAGATTCCTGTTTCTTGAGAGAGTTTCTTGCATCCTCAGAAAAGCAGCAATTTGCTTGCAGGGCTCCAAGAGAGGAAGATAATGTCAGTGTATTCTGGTTTAGGTTCAACCGTTGGACCCACAGGACTTTCAAAATCTGAATGCCTGAGAGATACATACTTCTCCAGGTCTGCAACCATATACCTCCAAAGGGTAAACATGAATATATTTTCCATTTGCTGCAGATTAACTTCAATATGTTAGGCTTCACCCATAGGAAACTGACCTACTCTCCTTTTAAAACTGCTTTGAAAACGCCCCTGAGTTTCTTCTAAAAATGCCATTGACTTTTCACCATAATTTGTGTATCTCCACAGATAAAAGGCAACATCTTCCTAAGGCAATCAGAAAATACCCATTAATACCCTTTGATGCACTGAGATTCATATACCAGCTTCAGCTACCCTGTCTTTGGGGCCTTGTGTACCATGCTCCATTTCCCATGCAATATATACCTGCATACCCCATAATTAGTTCTACAATTATTGAAATATTTACAGCTAGAAAATACACAAAGGTGACTGTAGTTCATCCCCATGCTAATTTCAAATGCAACAGAACAGAAAATACTATCCTTCGGCCTAAGTATGTATTACTGGTTGAGACCTCCTGCAACAAAGCAGCATATTAGAAAGCTGTAGTTACCTAAAAGAAAAACACTGTTTTTTTTTTTTCCTATTCTTATGATTCATTTTCCCTTTTCTAATGTCTAAACTCCACTCAACCTGGAGAATGCTCTGAAAGGCAAGTAATTTTACATTCTTGGGTGATTAAAAGGCTTCATTCTTACAAGTTTTAACATCAGGTTTCTGTAGACACTTCTTCATTCCGGTCAACACTGCACCGCCCAGCCACATTAACAGGATATAATCCATCTCTCATTTGTGTAGCTCCATTCATTACAGCTCACTGAAAGATTTGGATGCATCAAAAACCCCGGAAAGTACAGCATAAATGCAAATGTAATAGCTCCTCTGTTCCTGGTCCTTGATTCTGGCAAAATAAATGTTTTCCCATTGTACTAATGACAAGATAGATGTTGATTAAGGGATTTTTGGTTGATGTTCAGCAGCCAATCTACAAAGAAGGGCAAGCTATCCTGCAATATTTTATTTTTAACTCCAAAGAAAAGCATACGCAAATGATTTGCTTCAAAGAAGCTAACTTTCAAGCAGCACATTTGGTTTTCTTCCATTGGATTTTCAGGGTGTGCTGGAGATGACTAATAATCACACCCTAAATCAATGAAATTCCTTGTATTTGGCTGACTCACCTCAAACTTGGATCATCTGCACCTTTTACAGAGGTTTAATCAAAACGGTACTGTAATTTTTAATAAGGCTGTCTCAAGCATTTAGTAACCATTCCATACTGCAGTACAGAACCACTCCTAAGTTAGACCATCAAATAGGAAGGCAAAGCAGGTTTTCCTCTCTCCCTTTTTTTTGACCTCACTGTCTAATGCTATAAACATGTCAAAGATGCCACATTTATTCCTGCAAGGAAAACTCAAAGGGTCAGTGCACCAAGCATCTAACCCACCCCACTGCAAGAAGAAGGTGTGCTAGAAACACTTCTCCCACGCAGGAGAGGAGACCACTGGCTGATGGAGGGCTCAAAGGAGCAGATTTCACTTTTTAACTCAGTTTTTACAAGTATTTGGTCAGCTAGGCAGCTCTGCCACCCAAACAGCACTGCTCTTTAACCCTGTCTTCAGCTGCAACCTTTCCAAACTCAGTTTAAAAAGCCTTGACCTCTCCTGATCAAAGCCATCACTAAAAACAGAAATTGAACTCACAGGTAACGAATAATCCCAGAGGAGGGACTGCTCTCCCAGAAGAGGGAGCTGGGTAGGGTTAGAAAGTCTGGGTTCTGTTATCTGTGCACTGCAGGTAACAGCACGACAACGGGCAGGGTTCAAACACAGTAACTTGTGGTCCACAGAAAAGGAAAGGGCAGGAAAAGCCCCTCATGGGCGAGCGCTGCCGGTGCCCGTGGGGAGCCGCCGGCCGGAGGCTCTTCCAGTGCAACCTCCCGCTCCATTTCCCCCCAACCTGCCGTGCTTCTTGTCTTCTAGTTGGCTGCATAATCTGCCCACCTTTTACTATTTGTTATTTTTCCTTACTACATGAAATAATATCTTTTCCCAGACAGACAGCTGTCCAGAAAGAGTTTTCCAGCATAGTTTCTGAAAATGAACAAAAAATGCTTGCACTGAGGTGTTTCTTTAAAAAACAGTGGGCATCCATATCATCTCAGTCATTAAATGATTTTCTTTTCCAATCCAAAACACTTAATATTGATATTTTGTTTAGTTTAGTTTTCTTTTTTTTTTTCAGGGAGTAAATATTGCAAATATTTCCAAGAAAAAACAAGAGACACCATGGACCAATGCATGGTTTGGAAAGCCAGGCTTCCAGAGTGGAATGAAAATACGTACTGAATGCGTAACTATCCGCCCAACACACTAACAATCTAATCAATCCAAGGATAGACAGAACACTCGAATACTTCTAATGAGTAATTTTTCACTCATGTAAGTGAAATTAATTTATATGCGATAAGGAAGAGCAAACCAGGCGGGGAATCCAGACACATCCCGGCCTCTGCAGCGTGGGAGCAGCCCGTAAGAGCTCAATGGCCACGGGAACGTCGGGAATGTCCCATCACCAGCTGCAGCAGCCGGGCCTGCGAGCGGAGGGACCCAAGCTCGCGGGCAGCACGGAGAGCAGGATCGTGTGAAGACATCCAGGGCAATTACGAGCTGTGTAATCACGGCCCTCCTGCCTCCTGCGGGGGCTCTTGCAGCTGGTTTTATTTGTTTGCGTGCTGTTACGGCAAAAAAAAAAATTGCTAGGTTGCTCTGAGGCAGACGGGGGATCGTGGAGCAAATCCCCAGGAGCTGTCCCCACAGGAATGACGCGGTAGAAAGGGGACGCAACGAGGTCTGCGGGGCTTTGTAAACACATTTTCATAGCAGAGGATTAAACGAAGTTGAAGAGCTTGTGAGTCACGCTAGCCCTCGTGTGTGTTATCATCACGAGGAGCCATTCTCCCAGGCTGTTCTGCCAGCAGCTGTGAAGAAGCAGAGCAAAGCCCTGGCAGCGAGAGTTGCAGCCTCTTCTGCTCTCATTTTGGGTCCGTTACCGGCAAAGCCCCGTAACGCAGCCCTGCAGAGCAAAGCGTAGAGCCTGGTGCTGGGTAGGGGCGCAGCAGAGGTGTCCGAGAGCACCCACGCTCCCCAGGCAGCCGGCAGGACGCTCCCCCGAAGGCAGCGGTGCGCG